>JAHWFO010034949.1:381343-484868 GCA_023313115.1 Rhysida immarginata | reverse complement strand
AGGTTCCTTGAAACCAATTTCGACTATCGTTAATTTTACGTTATATTAATTCATGACACATCATTCCAAGTCGTTTCATATATTATATGCCATATTTTAGCACTGAAAATTTTTGAGGGTGTCATAAGGGTACTATTAGAGCACGTGTAATTGTTTCGATTTCAACCATTTTCAAAATGGTTAATTCCCGGAACCATATTTGTTAATTGGCGAAAATAGTAATTTATATCCGTTTCTATCTCGTCTTTACGATTTGTTTGATATATTACTTAATATATCTCGTCATTGAAAATTGCTAGCTGGGGTCGTAAAGGTACCATTTGTGCACGTGCTATTGAACAGATTTAGATAATATTTATGATTGGTTCGTGACATGTACCATTTTCATCGACTGACGAAAATAATAGTGAATAAACTCATCAATCTCGTCATTACGATTTGTTTGATACATTACTCAATATATCTTCCCATTGAAAATTGCTAGGCGGGAAAATAGAGGTACCATTTGTGCACGTGCCAATGAACCGATTTAGACAATATTTGTAACTGGTTCGTGCCATGAACCATATTCATCGACTGACGAAAACAGATTTTGAAAATCTTTCATAGCCTCGGAGGAGTTAGTTACATACAGACAGACGGACAGACAGACACGTTTCCCCACACTGATAGCATAAAGCACCTTTTTGTACTTAATAATGGTTATTATGAGATGTTGTCCAGTTATTAAAAGAAATGAAGTTCTTGAAGAAGTAAATTGAGGATTTTGTATAAATGGAAAACTTGAAAAATAATTGGTGATTTTAAAATGGTGAGATAGAGGCATTTTTGAAGAAATAAACATTTAAATAAAAATTTAATGAAGAGTGAAATGAGATGAACCATTTTAAAAATCTTATTCTTTATACATATTACTTTTGAAAATACCCAACTGAAAATACCCGGACAGGCCATTTCTTCAACAAGAAACCATTCTTGTAAGCAATTCGCTTTGTCAGCTGGGGCATTATCATGTTGAACCCGACCCCCCCCCCCCCCGAATTGTTCCCACAACGTTGGAAGTACCTAATTGTCCAGAATGTGTTTATATCGTGGACTCTTCAGGGTTCCCTTTCACTGGAAGCAAGGAATCCAGTCCACACCATGAGAATCATACCCAGACCACGATGCTGTCACCAGTAAACTTCACAATTGGCACAACACATTCGCGCAGCAAGCGTTCTCCAGGCATCCGCCAGACCCAAACTCTTCCATCGGCTGCCAAATGGTGTAACGTAATTCATCACGCAAAAGAACGCGTTTCCACTGGTCCAGAGTCTAGTTGCGTCGAGCTTTGCACCACCCCAACTGACGCTTGGCATTGATTGGCTCTGATTGATTTTACTGATCTTGGTCAGTTCTAGTCTTGGTCATGCTTCCTGATGAATGTCGGAATTCTTTAGCCAGTGATTCATCGGAGGACATCCGATTTGTGCGCACAACGCATTTCAGCGTTCGGCGGTGTCTGTCTGTCATTATCTTTGGTCTACCTCTCCGTTCTTAGGCTGCTGTTGTTCCATGACGTTTCCATTTTACGATTACATCACTGACTGTGGAACGAGACACATCCAGTAGGGTATTTCTATATCGCCATTTTAACGCCAAACAAGTATTAGATCTTCATTTCTACAGCGTTCATTTCACTTCAATTCTTCATTTCGATATCTTCTAATAACTGGATAACATCTCATATATCAGACCTAATTTGGTGATTAAAATTTGGTGAACTCTATTATCAACTGTATATTTAAGTTTGTCATTTTATTGATTTTCAATCATTATCCGTTATACTCGTATAAAGGAGAATTTTCTTAATTTAATTATTAATAAAAATATATTGAAAATAGTTGTTTGACATTTAGCGATAATAAAATTTGAAATCGTAGCTTAATTTTCGGCTAAATTTTTCTAAAACTATCTTTTGCATTTGTAAATATCAATTACTGTGGTAAATTTGTTTTATTTTTTAAGATTTTTTACATAAAAATTTCTACAGCTTCTACATTAAGTAAAAAAATTATCTTCTTTTAAATGCTATTACGTAGGGCCGCTGAAAATATACACAATCGCTCGTAACTTTAATTTCTTTACGTTATGCTTGGAGTATTAATTCCAGTTTTCATTTATTAATTTCCTAGCGTTCAGCTGTTGCGTTTGTTCAATAGAACAGTGGAAAGAAGTTTTATGGAGCGACGAATCTCGTTTTATCTTTTTCCGATCCTGGATGTGGCAATTGCTCCTGGATGTGGCGGTTGCCTGGTCAAATAAGCGGATTGTGTGGGGCTACTTTTCCTGACATGGAAGCGGACGTTCGGATTAGTGGATGGTCCCATAAACGCCTACTAATATTTTAATATTCTAAACAATTCTACACTGTTAACACGGTTCTAATACCATAGCGCATTATCATACTCCTTCCATTATGGTAAAAGGCCATATCATACTGCGCGGCCCGTTAGGTGATGGTGTGGAGAACTTGCCCTAGCCTCCAGAAAGCTCCGATTTAAGTCCCTTAGGGACCCTTTCGGACAAACTAGAACGTCATTCGTGAGACATAGCTAAACGCTCCTCTCCTCTGCCGGTATGACGTGCCATGTTGAAGGGTGCTTATCACAGCGTCCCTGTCTCGCTTTTTCAGAAACCGATTGAGGTCATGCCCAAACGGAGTGTGATTTCAGCCAAAGGTGGGTCGACAATGAAACGATGTAAAATAAGCATACTGTCAATATCTTTAGTGTCCGGACACCTTTTTCCAGGATCTATGGTGAATAAACAAATTGATTTTGTATTGTAGGATACCATAATAAATATGTACTCAAAAATACAGGATATAATTAAATCGAGTGTTCGGTCTCGGGAAATGAACTCGACGGATCATTTGCGGAAAAAAAATTATTAATCACAAGACACATCATCTCGTAGACTTTGAAGATCTCCAAGCAGCTGTCCATGCTATAATTTCAGTAGAGACGACACAAGTGTTTACAGTTTGGCCAGAAAAAATCGAGATTGCATCCTTAACTTTTTAGAATATCAAAGAAAGGCAATGAGTATTGAATTATTTCTGTCTATATTAAAAAAACCTTCATACACGAATTGAGAGATTAAAGGTTAGTTTCCATGCACGCGTTTTTGACGCATTTATAACTGCGTCTCGACGCAGAAAGCAAATGTGCATCTGGACGCATCTAGACGCACATTGCAACAGCTCTTGACGCATTTAATTCGAACGCAAGTATCAGTTTCCATGCATGCGTGAAGTCTACGCAAAAAGTTCAACTGTGCATGCGTCATGAGTTTGTTTTGCAATTTTTCTCGTTAGAGGGAGAAGCTTCTCTCTAACCATCATGGCCACCATCTTGGTGTTTTTCGGATTTCTTAAAATATCATTATTAATTTCTGGTGTCCGATCACAGATTCCATCAAATGAAAAAAAGGAATTGATGGAAGGATTCCTCTGCTTTCTTACCGTAGCATGTACAGCATTATCTGTACATGCAAACCTAAATAAAAGAAAACATCGGTACTGGGTTCGAAAAATTTCCCCGATCAACATTTCTTCAAATTCTCTTTCTTCAGCCATGTTGTAGCGAAATGACGACTGTACTGAACGTCTTTTGTTAACAAAGCAAGTGCGCTTGCGCAAAACAATCATGTGATCTAGAAAAATTTGAGACGCATTTACAAGTGCGTCAAGAAGTAGAAAGCCTATCTACTTCACTTTTCTGCGTCCAGACGCATGAACTCCAGACGCTTCAACCAAGACTCTGACGCAGATATCTATTTCCATGACATGTGCGTCAAGACGCACCAATTTATGCGTCTAGACGAAGAGACGCAGTTAAAAACGCATGTATGGAAACTAAGCTTAAGGAACTCTGTTTACAGCCCCTTCATCACCTCTCTTCAACATGTAACTGTTTCAATAGAGTTGTATTCAGTCACAGAGCTGGAATCATGTCCCTAATGTGGTTGTTCATGTTGACAGATCAGTTTAGCAGCAAGGATTGCTCTATCACACAATCAGTTCTCTTTTGTTATTTCTAATATGTTTAGATAAATATAACTCTTTTAAAGGAGGTTACTACATTAAGAACACCATATGAAATATCAATTATCTCCAGTTATTAGCTCATTAAGGAAAGTACCTTCACCTTTTCAGTAAAAGCTTAAGCAGCTGCTCGCCCTAAAAGTTGTATTCTCTTATTTGTTTAAGACTAATTTCATATATCTCTCAAAAGATTTAAATAAAAAATGAAATAAAAATGATTCTATTTTATTTTATTTATTTATTTATTTATTTATTTAATACCGTTTATAATTATCCCCATTCAAATGTGAATCATTAAGGCAAGCATCGCAGCCGACGAAAAAGATGGCCAGGTGACTTTTCAGTGCCGAGGCCTGTCTTTTTTTTTCGGCTACGGCAAGCATTAACTTCATCAACCATTGTTGACGCAACATACAAACAGGACCAACTGATCGTTGACGCAAACACGACCGGCTGATTGTTCGCACATGCAAGCAAACAAACATAAACCATATCTATTTCTTATATATAGATTATTTTTTTTTATCTGTGTTATTGAGAGACTTATCTCCAGTTTTGGATTTTTTCCATCATTGTGGTAGCATTACACATCTGTGTGTTAAATTTCAATTTTAAAACTTGCTTCCAAGTTACATTTTAAAACCGGACAAACATTGTGCTTTATATGTATAGATAATAATTTTAAAATTTGGACATTCTAGCGTGTGAATTTATGTATTTTTGAGATGATTTCTGCCAAACTTTTGAATTGTTTGCTTCGTGTTTTCACTAACTTAATAATCATAGTTCAAATATGATGAAAAATTTAACTTGCACTGTCTCGCATATTGACAGTCGCCGAAGATTCAAATTTCAACGTAATCAACATAATCTGACAAAAAGAACGACCAGAAAGGAACGAAACTAATAAACGACTTTTAAAATTTTGAATATCTAATAACATTTAAACCACCCTTCTTGCACAATTTCAAATCCTTTAATGATACTCAGCTTACGTCTGCATTTATGTATTGGAAGAATTTAATTTATTGTATGGTAATAGGAGGGTGATTCA
This sequence comes from Rhysida immarginata, assembly GCA_023313115.1. NCBI lineage: Eukaryota > Metazoa > Arthropoda > Chilopoda > Scolopendromorpha > Scolopendridae > Rhysida > Rhysida immarginata. Next base: position 479,724 of record JAHWFO010034949.1, on the reverse strand, counting down.
TATAAAAAGTAACACATTTCTTTCTCTATTTATTTCAATAAGAATGACACTAAACACAATATGTAATATTTCAAATGTAAAGTATATCTAAGAGATTACGCGCCTCTTTCGTAAATGCTGAAAATGTCCTGCCTTTTATTCTAGGCACAGTGTTCCATTGATCTCATGTGTTATGTTATGCTTCAAATCCTCCAATGTCTAGGTGCGTCTGGCGTAACATTTATTCTTTACATACTGTTTACTCATAGGAAAAAGTCAGGTGTTCTTATTAATGTTCATTGATAAATCCGGAGATATCGGTGGCCACAGGTTCTTAGAAAGTATCCAGTCAGGAAAAGAACTGCAGACATTTTGTACCAAGTAACGATGCTTTTGTAATCAGGTGGTAATCGTCCGATATTCCCCTCCTAAAATTACGCTATACAGTGATCGATGACTTGGTTTCATGGTTCCATAAAACACACAACGTTTTCTCCAGAACTGACGGCTAAATCCTTAAGAGACAGACAAATAAAAATATATAAAAAAATCTTTTTAAGCACACACTTCTACTTTAAAAAGTGTACTTAAAAAGGAAAAAAAAATACATTAAAAAAGATAAAAGCATGGCAGCGCGTTTATTTTATTATGAAGTATTTACTTTTTAAAATTTAATATTAAACGCATCGCTACGTTTTACCTTTTTTAATTTTATTTTTTTTTACTTTTTAGAACAGTTTTCAAAGTAAAAGTGTGTGCTTAAAAAGTTGTTTTTAAAAATTTATTTTATTCTTTTTATTCTTTGTTTAAAAGATAAATTAAAAAAACGTACTTTAACATAACTACAAATAGCGTGGAAATCTCAAGAAATGGCCCATCCTCTACTGGAAAGTAAATTAAATGAAAATTTTGAAGATATTTATACTGGATTGTATTTTCACCGAAAATGAATCGGTGTGCCATATTTGGAGTCGTTTGAACAATGGGAAGTAAACGAAATATTGATTACAGAATTTGCGCACAAACACACGAGTTAAGTTAAATACAAATGTGTAAAATTTCCAATTACAAACTTGATCAGCATCAAATTCTAAACAAAAAAAAGGTTTCCAAAATCTGATCAACGGATCACCCCAAAATCGTATTGCAAGCATTTTCTCGTTCTTTCGATTGCAGCTCCTCCGATAGAAACTTAGCCACTACCTATTATTGTTGTTGAGGTGCCTTCCTCTTTTTTGAGGGTGGATATGATATGCCTTGTGATAAGGCGTATATCATATATAATTTAGTGCTGATACAGCACAAGGGCCCCAAGAACTAGAGTCGTGCGATGCTTGAAACATCGCGGCATCGATGTTAGCATCGAGATCAGAAAAGCTACTCGATGCTTAACGAGAAGACATCGAGGTTAGCATCGATGTCAGAAAAACTACTCAGTACTTAATGAGAAAGCATTTATGTTTTTGTTGATCACATTCAGCTATATCAAGAACAGCAAAATAATAATATAATATGAGACAGCCAAAACTACGGACACTAGGGTAACACCAAATGAAGAAAAAGAAACCACTATTCCGCAAAAATGAATTTATAAAATCAAAAACCCGTATGTACATTTTGGAGATCGGTGTGAGAATCAAGTGTATTCCAACGAGTAGTTTCCGAGTTATGCATTCAAAATCGTAACAGTGCTCACATGCGAGTACTAACCAGCACGTGTTACGATGTTCAGTGCGTAACTCGGAAACTACTCATTGGAATTCGATCAAACTTTAACGTTATGCAGAGTTTTATGTACTCTATTATTCTTCCAAAATTCATCATTCTATGCGTTGCAGAATCTGAGTTATTAACTTGTTGATCTTGGTTGCGGCATTTTTATTTCTGTTCATATCTCAATTAGTATTCAAATTCGGACCCACATTGTATAAAATAAAATGTTCATTCTGGTAACCTGTCATTGCTTACAGTTATACACACTTTTTCAGAATCACCCTGTACAATTATCAACTAATGATGAAAAAGTAGCTTCTTGGTCATTTGATTCAGTGACCAGTAAATTCAGAAAATGTGCAAAGTAAGCCATAAGTTTGCCCTTTCCTAAAAACAATTCAGTGCATTTAATCATATTTGCAGGTTTATCAGTGACACAACACAAGATTTTTTCTTTATCTATTTCTGAAAAAGCAACCAGTTCATCCAACTGTACTTTCAAATTTTCTGCTGTGCGCAGTTTCCAATAGATTCATGCCTAAAACATGCGAAGAAATTCAAACCCCATAATGCACTGTGACACCAAGATAATTTCGTGAATTTTAACTGTCAGTCCATGCATCGAAAGTCAATGAGCAATAACAAATCTAGCTACACGGAACTTCACCACATGCATTATTCCACTTTACGGAATTACAAAAAAAAATAGAAAAAACATATACCACCACCCGACTATTGATTGTAAAAAATAGAAAAAAAACTTCGATGCCTACAAACTAATCAATATTCTGGCATCGATGTCCGTTGTAGACATCGAATACATCGCACGGCAGGTGCAGATGAAATGATAAAGAAAGGATGACAATGAAAAGGGACAAACACAAAACATCCATGCCCTCAGCGGGATTCGAACCCGCGACTCGTTAGTTTCGAGGGTGGAAAGATCTGCGACTTAACCCTCTCGGCCACCGAGCCGGCCCACTACTTATAACAAAGAAAAAGTGTTCATGAGGTATTTTTTTTTCTTGCGACCAATCACACATATATAGAAACTAACCAGTTATACTCAGCACCTAACTGCAACAGTTTCCTTGTAATAAAATATTTGTAATATTGGAAAGATTTTTTGGCCCTCTGTATCCGATGTTTTTCCCCTTAAATCCTTAGAAGCAAACATACAGTGAGCAAAAAAAAAAGAATCTGTCCACCCTTAAAAAATTTGAAAATTTCGAACTGCATTAAACCAGCTCATGTAATTCCAAAACTTTTAACAAATCCCAATACAACAAATGTATTTGTGAATATTCAGACCATTATCAAATATATTCTAGAGGATAAAGGGACAAAATATCAAAATATGTAAAATACATTGCAAAAAATTATTCATCCACCCTTGTTTTCTTGTAGACAGCCCATTTAAATGAGCAAAATATTTCATTCTACAGCGCTAAATTGGGTTAGAGAAACCAATTTCCACAATAACAAATAAAAATAATCAAATCTATGTTAAATATGTGGATAAGCATATACAATAACGATACAATGAAAAGTGAGAGATTGAAAAAAAAATCAAATGAATATTCAGCTGCTATTCAAACACGAGTAATATCTAGCTTCCAAGATGGGAAAAGCCAAAGAACAATTGCAAAAGAATTAATAAATTGTAATGGCGGAATGATACATTCGCACAGGCCTACCACCAGGTAAAGATTTAGCCCATTTCCATGAAAAATACATCAATGCATAATTTAAGTATCCCTCTAAGTACGAATTAACTTTATGAGGGAGGGGTCGTTCATAACGCCAAAACGCATCAATAACTCCAAACAAGTCATTTACAAAATAATTTCGCCTTAATGAGAGGCGTCCGTACATTTCGAGTTTGGTTCGGTGGTTCGTTGACGTTTTGCCATTTCGACTTTTACTGACTTGGTCCGGTAATATAATTGGTAGTGAATATTGTAGCCTATAAAATTATAGAAGGATGAAAGATACAATCAAGTGGAAATCATGCATTGTCATTACCTTTGTCAAAATTACTTTCCTTCCGCACAATGTCATCTGTTGCGTGATGCGGAGCGATCTTATAAGCGGAGTTTACAAAACACAAGACAGTTATTCGGGGAAATGAAAAGTGGCTATTATAAGCGGAGTGTTATTTCGGAGTTCTTCTTAAATTCGTTAAAGTGAGGTACTTCCAATGTTAGCGGGACTAACTAATTACATTCGTTTGTTAAAGTGAAATACGTTAAAGTGAAGTAAATTTTGTATTATAATAGAAGGCTATGCCCAGGACCGAGGAAAAAAATTCGCTAAACTGAGGCTCGACTATATTTTATACAGTAGTTATTTTGATTCTCTAAAAGAATATAATTCACTGTATTATAACGAAGAAAATATTGGAAATAGTTCCTTTAGTCATTTCGCGTCTTTAAAGGTTCCTTCGCTGCCTTGTATTGCATTATCAGCATATGTCATCAACATGCCAAGATCAATATAACTATTAGTCCATTTCTTGAATTTTCCTTGTTTTTCTTATCTTTCAAATCGCATTCCCTGCCTACAAGAAATGAAAAAAGAGAAGAAAAATAAAAACAAATTTCGCTTGCCAACATCAATTTCAATTTCTATACTTCAACAGAATTGGATTGTCGATTTTAGGTGATACTGAATAAAATCCGATAGAGTTCTCCTGCAAAGCACCTGCCATTTAAATGGATTCTGTGTCTATTGGCAGTGAATTGAAATATTTGAGAACGACGTGAAAGAAGAGGAGAGAGACGGAAAGAAGGGGTGGGCAGGAAATGGGAGGTGGGCCGCACATTCCCTCGCAAGATAGGGCCCCTATTTCAAGAATCTCCCATTAATTATTTGTCAACGGAAGAACAATGGGGGACCATGATTTATTTGTTTTGCGACAAGGCGATATCCGATTACTGCCAAGAATCAAAGCGGAATGAAAATACTCTGTTCGCTGCTGCAAAAGATATCCCCACCCACCCAACACACCCTTAACCAATCTCGCCTCGTCACCTGGACAACTTTTCAATGTGCCAAGCCCCAGAAGAACAATGATGTCACTTATGCCCGAAATAGCATGACGGTAATTAGAAAATCAATGGTTCTCTCTTAACACGCCGTTCTGGAAGAAACGCACGTCACAAACGAAAGCCGCGTTTTTGATAAATCATCCAATAATAACGAGTTTTCCCCCGGCATACAAAAAATAATAAAAATAATAATCCTTTAAATATATGTTCTGCACAGCCTTTAATAAAACGCGATTTCCAGAGAATGCTTCTTCTTACGGATTACTTTTTCTCATCTGTCTTTGGATCTAAGCAAATTCAGAACAATCGTGGACACATTTTGCTTGTGACACTGTTGCCATTTCTTTTTTAATAATTTATTGATTTATTGACATGAATTTGAATTTAAAATTTTAATATTTCGTGTGACAATATAAATGCAAAACTGCGTCTTAATTCATTACTAAATTTAATCAACCATTGATTAAAAATAATTTTTAAGCCGCTTCTGGAATTTTACCATTAAAAAAAAATATGTTGAAAATTAATTAACATTTAAATGAAATATTAATATGAATTGAGATGCAAATTGCAATGGGGTTAATTGAAAAAATACCAATTAGCCCACTTAATAGTGTTTCTTTTTTAAGAGTACTTTATTAATAACCCATTCGTTATTTTCGGTAATTACTTTTATATTTTCGCAACAAAAATTTTATTCCATTTTGACTGCATTTCAATAAATTTTCTATTTGATTCCGAAAAAAATTAATTAATTCGACTTTCGTATTGCTATCAATCTATCCAATGCTGTTATGAGCTGGAGTGACAATAACCAATTATGTGGATATTGGCATTAGCTTATATGGATTTACATAATTGTAATGCATAAATTCCATTTATACAAGGACTTAACATTTTAAATTGACATCCTACTACGAGTAATGGAGAGCTTTCATCCGGTGTGGCACTCACTCTGCGACGTATTGGAAATATTCCGATGAAAGATGACTATGCCAAGAGAAGTGCATCACGTAACACCTATCAATCTGACGGATTGAAAATAGCCCTCTACAGTTCGTCCCATTAATGATCTGAATTCAGTTTATAGGCTGTCTCACTTTGAGACCTTAAACGAAAAACCATGGTCTGGTAGCCTCACATAAAAGTATAAGCTCGCCATCTTGCTTTACCAATAACCTCCCACAGACCCCCCCCCCCCCAAACCGATTTTATTTTATTAATTTCGTGAGACTCTTTTCCCCTCTTCAGATTGTCTATATTTCACGGAAAATTACGAATCACGATTGCATCAAGATATTGAAAGTTTCTTGAAGAAAATTTTTCTCGCGAACGAATTAAAACTGCTTCAACTGGTAATCTTCAATTTCTGACTGGAGTTCTAGGGGAACTCATTCTTATAAAATCAAAAGCAATTTTTTAGTGTTTGATTATTTTAATCCCTATTTATACTGGCCTAGTCTTAGTGATTTGCATATTCAAATTATAAAACATTGCTTGTCGTTATATTCATCTTGTCCATTAAATTAAGAAACAAGATTTTTGTTCTTTTTCTGTATTTTGGTGATTGTTGTTTGTAAACTTGAATTACAAATTGTTTGTTTGTTTGTTTTTTCTTTTCCATTAGTTATAAAATATACGTTACCATTTAGTTTCACTTCTTCAAATTCATTCAAATAGTGAAATCGTGATGCCCTCTAAATTATAGGTATATATGAAAAAATCATGATGCTGCCCCTCCCCCCATCAGCATCTATGAGTTGCCACATGGCCAAAGCTACATGCAGTTTTTACCAAAATCTGATCTCAATTAGAAAATGTAATGAAATTCAAATTCATCTGACATGTTTGGTAACGAGATGATTCTGCCGAATCGATTAAGCATCGTCGTATTGTTTGTTCCGGGAAGTATTTCCTGCACCTTCCTTTAAAGCTGCCGCTATTTGCTTCACCGTACCTTTTGTTTGGCCGTATCGATTCTGGAAACCCTTGTATGATCCATTCACCAACTAGCCTTTTTTCAACCTCTATGTAGCTTTAAGCTATGCTCTTTCTCAGTTTTACACCACTTTTAAACTCTACACAATAGTGTGCATGAATATTGAGAATTAAGCAAGGCCATAGGAAATGCTTAATCTAGCCTTTCGACAAAATTACTCTTAAGTCACTTAATATAGTAGTATATGTTGTAATATGTCTTACAAATACAGTAGCGCTCAAAAATTAGTACACTTTATGTTTTATCATTATAACTTCTAAAGTATTGAATTTTAATTAAAGAATTTTTAATAATATATAGACTGCATAAATATTTGAATATTGAAAGAAATTCAAACTCTTAGAGTTAATTAGTATTTGAAGACTCATCCATTATTGATAGAGGTGCGTTCATAAAATAGTACACACTGAGTTTTATGTAGATTTTTCTCATATTCTCTATATTGATGTTGACATTTTGCTGTTGCTGACAATATTTAACATGTCGCTTCGAGTTCATCTGCCATCTTCAATAAAAAAGCACATTATAGATGCAATCAACAATCTCGTTTCGGAGCAATTTCAAGTTCCAAAGTCCACGGTGGCAAGAATTTTTCAGCGTTTTTGCACGCAAGGATATGTAACTCGTAAGCCAGGGTCGGCCGACCAAAGATAGAGAAGATAAAGTCTTGATACGGCTGTCTAAGGCTGACCCGAAGAAAACTGCAGTTGACCTTAATAACGGAATGGCAACCTTCCATATTGTTAACGTAGTATGAGTACCATGAAAAGATGTCTGAGGGATGCAGATTTCTTTGGCAGATGTCCCGTGAAAAAACCTTTGATCTCCAAGAAGAACCGGATAGCCCACCTCAAATTTGCCAAAGATCATTTGAAGTGGACATCCAAAAAATGGAATAAAGTGCTTTTTAGTGATGAATCGAAGTTTTTACTATTCGGGTCTGATGGTATCCAGTACGTACGCCCTCCTGCAAACCATAGATTTGATCCAAAATACCAATTACCAACCGTTAAACATGGTGGAAGATCCACTATGGTATGGGGTTGTTTCGGTCATAAAGGGGTAGGCCTGCTGATAAAGATCGATTAAATAATGGACAAAATAGTATATAAGAATATCTTAGAGCAACATATGCTTCCTTTTGCCAAAGCAAATATGCCTCGTGGATGGATTTATCAGCAAGACAATGATTCCAAACATACCGCTTATGAGATCAAAGACTGGTTCAAGTCAAAGAAGGTACGAAATTCTATTGAGCATATGTTGGAAGAATTAGACCGCAGCTGCAAGTCACAGAAAGCACGAAATTCACTGGAAAAATTTGAAATTTTATGAAAAGAATGGGAAAAAAATTCCAATGGCCAAAATCACTAAACTAATTGATTCAATGCCAGCCCGCTACAAAGCTGTTATTGATGCAATAGGTTTTGCAACAAAATATTGATCTGCTAACTCTTTTTTTTTCATTGTATTTACTTCATTTTTGGGATTTTTTTTGCGTGTGTACTATTTTATGATTTTTGTATTTTGGCAGTTTAATGGTGACCTCGCAAATACAAATAACAGTGACCTTATTTCTAGTTTTTCTTTTGTATATTTATATAGATAATATGTATACAAAGTTTAGTTATATGTTCTTAATTTTTGAAAGTATTATAGCAATAAACATGAAAGTGTATTATTTTTTGAGCGCTACTGTAATTTCTGTACGGTTAGATAGGAAAATGAAATGAATTAAAAATGTAAAAGCCATTAATATTTTGTATATCCTAGCACGTGAAATATTGGATTTTGGATGTTCTACATTCCACATCTATATTTCAAAGTGCTGCGCAATCAGATTTTGCTTGGAAGGAAATCTGAAGCTAGAAGTATCAAGTGTCCAATATGTGCCAGAGAAGAAATTTAGTGCTCTTGCAAAGCCTATCATAAAATAAATTCTCTTTGCAAACCTCTAAATCGTTTAATAAATGGAGCAAACAAATTCAAGATTATTTTAGATATTTATTGGCGGCATGTATCATGTTTTATATTCCTTGTCAATTTAGAAGTGAAGGAGAAAAATATTAAAGAGAAAATCTAAACTACAGTTCAGTATTATAGATCTATTAAACTGTGTGGTTGAGAAATCTGTGGTCCTCTTGTAATATTCTATCAAAGATAAAGATGCAAGATTGATTTTTGCGAGAATTTTATGAAATATTTGTGCTCTCGCAAATACTATGGTCCTATAGCATTCTAGATCTTCTCTCAATTAAATTTTCGTGATCAAAAACTTTTCTTTCCTATTTTCATCTATAATTTACTACATATGAAATCTGGCGTGAAATTCTATAAAGACCAATTTTCAATTTATTCATTCAGTTGGCTAGCAGTAAAGTTGGTCCCAACCTGCGAAATAGGTTACCTGCTCTAACTACAAGAATTCAAAAGAAATTAGACTTTGGGGTTAATAACCCAATCAAATGACGTCAAATAGCTTTTCTCTAAACCCATTTCTTGTTTCACTCGTTTCGTCCTAAAGGACTGTCATTTCTTCAAACTTTCAAAACTAAACATCATATTTCTTCCATGTTTAAGATGACTCGTTTGATTAGGGCGTCAGGACGATTACCAATTCCAGGATGTGGAATTTTCATTCCTAATCTTTATAATGTAAAAATTCTAAATATCTAAATCTTCTTAATTCTTCTTTTCTCTTGCATTATTATCTACAAAAAGGAAAACCTAGCAGAATCCTAGTTCAACCAAATCTTGTGAGCTGAGGCGATTTCTTAGACAAGTCCTATCTATCATATCGGGCTTCACTACTTTAACATAATTCAATCTATTCCAAATTTATTTTGATTTCAACACGTTTTTCTATCCAAATACACTAAGCTACCACTTTATAAGGTACGCTTGTCTGGTAGTGTATTGAACCTCCATGACCCTCAAAACCGTCTGTATTCGTTTGGACATAGATTCAACGAGATGCTGAAAACGTTCAACAGGAATGTTGGCGCAAGCAGACATGAGAACTTGACGCAATTCCCGGAGATTCGATGGAGTTGAAGGCAAGGAGCGAACGGTTTCCAGCTCATCCGAAAGATGTTCACTGGGGCTGAGATCTGGTGACTGAGTCGGCCATCGCATCAAAGAGAACTCACTGTCATGTTCCTCGAACCAAATCTATAGTAATTCTGCCTTGTGTGCTGGTGCATTATCCTGCTGGAAGGAGCCATCTGCGTGCGGATAAACTGTGACCATGAAGGAGTGAACTTGATTTGCAACTATGTTTTTTTTAACTTTGTCTTCACACGAGATCAGAGAAACCAATTTATGCCAAGAAAATATTCCCCGCACCAGCCATGGCTTCATGTAGCTTTTGTCATATTCTAAGCCTTCCAGCAACATGATGCAACAGGAACCGGCAATTCGTCTGACCAGGCAACATTTTCCCAATCCTCAATGGTCCAATCCTTGTGCTGCTGTGCCCAAAAGAGGCGTGCTTTGTTGTTCTTCTCTGATCGCATTGTTATCCGAGATGGTATTTGGCTTTGGTAACCCATTAGTTGTCCGTTCTGATATTATTTTCTGACTATCTGAGTTGTAATGAGCAGTAATTTGTGCGATTGTTGCCTTCCTGTCTTCGCTCATAAGTCTTGACATTCTCCTCTGGCCTGTTTCATCAACAAGGTTTTCCATCCACAAGAGTCACGATGGCTACATATTTTTTGCTTTTTGACCTACTCTCGATAAACCCTTAAAAGTGTGATATGTTAAAAGTTTAGGAGAGTCGCCGTTTCTGAAATGCTCATTCCAGCCCGTCTTGCACCTGCCACCATCCCAAACTGAAAGTCAATCAAGTCATTGGTTTCCCCCATTTTTGCCATGGTTTCACGCTTGACTAATAGCAGAAAAGTTGCTTCAAAATATTTATACGTGATTCGCGTTAAATTAAAATTTGCCTATTTTGTGAGGTGTATCTAATAAGTCGCAGCTCAGTGTATATATTATTTAGGCACATATCTTCTATATAGTACAAATAAATAACTCATTTAAGCACAAACGTGGCGTACTCTGTTATCCCAGTTCATGTAATTTTGATGAGAATGAGAAAAACACAGATGTACAAAATTTTAATTTCACTCGACTTGAATTTCACTTTTAATTGCATGTCTGTAGCAGAGCAGCCATAATCCTCCTGAGAATGAGACAGACTTCAAAAGAAATTACACTCTGGGGTTAATAACCCAATCAAATGATGTCCAATATTCATTTTTTGAATCATTCTTTTCTTCTTAATGTCGTTTATTAAAAACTTTTAAAACTATACACTTTCATGTTACAAATGGTTTACATGATACAAATGGTTTCATCTATCCCCTACATCGACTTTGGAATCCGATTTTTCAGTGATGTTAAAAACTTATGTAAAATTTTGTTGTTAGACGCCCGAGAACACTGACTTGTCTTCAAAACATCGAGAGAGCTTGGTTAGAAACGAAGTGATTGTTATAGCAGAGAAAATTTTCTCAAGTATTATAATATAGTGGATGATCAACCTATTTATCACTTATAAAAGTATCTATTTTTAAACAAGAATAATCTTAATAATGTAGATTACAACAGAGTAAAGAAACCGCACGGGTGCTGTTTAGAACTCTTGAAAAAAATTAAGGTGAATTAATCATTTTAAGGTGAAATCCTACTTCTCCAATTGTTGCAATTAGAACGTAGAGTAGCCTACTGTGACAGGGTTAATGAATTGTTAACATGTAGCAATTCCCGTATGACTTTTCCTAATGGCTAATTTCCTATTTTAGTTAGGTCTTAAAAAGAAACAATAGCTGACATTTGCATATATTTATATCAATTTCAAGCTGTGTTCATAAATACGAACATTTTTGTTTATAGATTATGAAGTAAGTCGATCGCTAAAATAGGCAAATTTTGTTAATAGATTGTTACACATTACAATCTGATATAAACATTTCTACTTACTATAATGTGAATGATGAAGAGCGAATAAACTCAGTCATTAGCAAAACAGAACAGCTGTAATCAGAAATATTTTGCCATTTTAATATCACTTAAATATAGATATCAAAATATCACCCAGTTACCTTCTTCCTAAACCAATATAGTGAAACTTGTCTGCTACAACATCCCAAGGAATGGAAACATTTTCGTCTTGAATTGACTTAAGAAGCCCGTGAGACCGCAGGCTTAGCGTATGAGGTCGTCAAGTCAGAATTCACTGATTAGCTGATGTTTTCCTAGTTCAAAATGTATTGATTTCTTATATGGAATATTAAAGATAATATTACGAATTTCCGTCTGGGACAGCAAATGTAATGAGAAGAATCTGACCACAAGTCCTTGAAATTCGACAATTTCCTCCCTAGACAAGCTCCATGAGTATTAATGCGAACATTCTTTGGGGAACCGTAAAGCATATAGTTTCTGAATGCGGAAATTCTGCAAAGGGAGAACTGTAGGAGATCATTGATGTGGTACTTTTGTCAATTGAAGACACATAAAAGAGTGGAAAGGGTTAGAGGGAAGTAAAGTGGAGAGGGGGGTCATTAGACATCGGGTGGGTTACGGCTTTGCCCTACAGGTGGTTCGTTTAATGGCCTATCCCATAATTTCACATGGCTATGAATCCCGGGGAAGGCCACTTCATTAACCCGGTCGGATAAGTAATTTCTGAGTTAATGAGGAAAGGTCCAAACAAATTTTAACATCCGTCAGATTTTGGTAGCGATAATTGGACACGATTGGTTAAAGGAGGAGGGATGTTTGCTGCACGAGCTCATCGTCAATTGGTGGAAACCACGGTGGATCTCCCAAGGCGAAAAAGGGACCGAGTAATGGATGCTTCTGAGCGAAATGCAAAGGACGTACGGATGACGAGCACTGACCCGAATTGAAAACGAATCAAAACTGGTAACGAGAGCCGATTATAGGGGCTTAAATTTCGAAATAAACACACACACAGACACGAGCTAAAGAAAATCGCCAACCAACCAATTCGGAAACTTTAATGGGGAAAGAAGGAAAACTTTATAAAGGATGAAGGACAAGTTTCTAAGGAGCATTAGTGGAAATTAAAAATAGTTTTTTCTTCTTCATGTGTTATTGCATGTGATATCATATGCACAAAGAGGGCCACCCTTGAAACTAACGCAATAATTTAGAGAAATTAAATATTACGAGAATTAATTAGTCTTGACAGGGACACAGTTTAATCAACTATGGCATGCTACACCGTCATCATTGATTGGTTTCTGGTTTTCTTCTTTAAGTGATGCACGTTAATTTTATATCATTGTCAATTATATAATGATCAAATTATTTAATTTAAAGATTGTTTTGTTTTGGAGTCAAGGCATAAGTTTAATAACTTTTTAGCGACATTATGTGATGTCATTATTATTATTATTATTATTATTATTATTATTATTATTATTATTATTTATTAAATTATAGAGAAAAATTGCATAGTTGGTCTAAGCAAATAGAACCCAAACTTCTGGCAGAGTTTCTAATAGAAAATTTTCTCAACTCTGTCATTGCAAAGTCGCATTTCCTGCTATTTTACGGCATTTCGATTATACGCTGAATTTTTGCTTTCTGCAATTTTATTCATAAAATGAAAAACCACATTTAAAATAAGTGAATTTCATTACAATAAAAAATTAAACGCCATTTTGTCTACAGTGGTCAGACTGAACCCCCCAGTTTTTCTTCTACATTCCATCTCTTAACCGGCTCCATGTAAATTTTTGATCGGAACTTTTTTTCCATATCCTTCAAGTATTTACGTGCATTAGCTCTTGCTTTACCAGTTTTCTACTCGATTTTTGACTGTTTCCTTCCTGAATTCAGCTTTCAGTTTCGTTGTCTTCAAGATTTTGCCCCCTTTTTTTTAGCAATGACTCTTCATTTTTTTGATGTAATCATTCAACCTCTGCTTTTTCTTCCGTACAGGATTTTCACAATTCATTAAAACATCGATTGTCTTAAAAGGGATCGCAATCCAATCCTCAACTTCAACACGTTGTTCTAAAGACCAAATGACTGCCACCCCAACAACTCCGAACCCATTGGGACAATTTGGCTCAAACTTCATAGTAAGATTCGGATAGCGAATTTTACTCCTATACATACCTAAATACACGTAGATCTTTTGGTACCCTCTTACTTCCACCCCCGAAACTCTGGCCCCATTGGGCCGATTAAAACCAAACTAAATAATGAATGCCCACACTAAGCTACATTCCGAATTTCAACCTTCTACCTCATAAATGCAGAAATTATGAAAGAGACAGACGGACATTGTGAAAAATAAGTGATCCATTCTTCCGCTACTTAATAACATAAGCCTGGTGTCAACTGGCTTATTGTTACGGTATACATTTTTAAAGTGTTGTTGGTAGGCGTGGCAATAATGGTAAGCGACATCAGATCAATTCTTTCGTGAAATGAAATTATTTTGATTATTTTACGAAGCTTCTCAATTAATCTATGCCATTAATACAATATTTTAGATCATTAATACAATAGTATCATAAAAGTAATAACGATAGAAAAAGACTTGAAGGAAATCCCTGTGGCTGTGTTCATAAATACAGGGTGAGTCAAAAGTCCTTGGACACCTTCATAATGCGAAACCTGAAGGGAAAAAGTGAAAAGTTATGATGGCAACTGATGATGGTCCATGATCGACATACACCTCACAGGATGCAGCCCATCACCCATCATCAGTTGCCATCATAACTTTTCACTTTTTCCCTTCAGGTTTCGCATAATGAAGATGTCCAAGGACTTTTGACTCACCCTGTATATCTGCGATAGAGTTGATGAAACACCTCCTAGAAAAAATAGGGTTCGAGAAAGACAGGCCCCGGCGCGGAAAAGCGTGACCACCGAGAGACAAGGCCTGAGCGCGGAAACGTCATACCTTGTTACATCATCATTAGAAGGGCTAATTTAAGACTTATTATTGATAGAATGATGATGATTAACCCGACGTTAGTGCGGTGACAAAAAATCACACCAGTGGTGCGGTGGGGTGTCACATAACCCAACGTATTTCTTGAAATTTTCCAGTTTGTTTCAAAGATTTGTTACTTTATAATTTATTATTAAGCTTATAAATTCTTATGGTGAATCAATCTCACTAAAAAAATTTTTAGTTTACAACAAATAATAAAATAAAGAGAAAGTATGATTTTTCTCCCTTTATTTAAAAAAATATAAATAAATGAAAGAATTTTATTTCTATTAGAAAAAATTTAACTATTACAAAAGGAAATTTAATTCTAGAGTTAAAATAAAAGCATAAAATAGTATGTAACCTAAATTATGACTGCACAATGTTTTGTTTTGCATCCTGCAAAAATATTTTTCACAATATGATATTACATGTTCCAAACACAAGAATTGCTTACATCTTTTGCAGGAATATTTAGTTTTTCTGTCTTTATATCTCGGACATAATGAGAATCTTTCTAAAAACATTCATTATTATCATATAAACAAGAAAACAGATAAAAATGTATTATATTATTGACAGAAGTAATGCAAAGAAGCCTACTTTTGCTAGAATTTTATGTCACTGCATTAGTGCGGTGGGGTGTGAGAAACTAAAACAGAAATCAACACGTGCTTACACGATGAAGTCTTCAACCAAAATGAATATAACTTCGTGTATGCTATCTATAGTTATGTGTCGAAAGGTATAGAAAAAGCCATTGTTGACAAACTATGCCAAGTTATGATAAAATCAAAAAGAAAAGGTCTGGGGTTTCAGACAACCCACCGCACTAACGCCGGGTTAACAATGTATGACGTTTCCGCGCTCAGGCAACGTCTCCTAAATATAAAGCCTGAGCGCGAAAACGTCAGACACTGTTACATCGTCATCTGAACATATGTTTAATCGCATTTCAGGGCTTATTATTGGTAGAAATGCGATTAAATGTATCTTCGGATGATGTAACAATGTATGACGTTTTCGCGTCTTACCTTAAGGAGGCGTTGGCTCAGGCCTTGTCTCTCGATGGTCACGGGAAAAGTCACCTGACCAAAATAGTCCGAGTAACATTGTAATCTTCATTGTTTCCATCTTGGATTTTAACAATGGATATTTTTTCGTTTGTTGGAAACAATGGATATTTTTTCGTTTAACATTGTTGGATTGTTGGCCGGACTACTATGATCAGGTGACTTTTCCGCGCCGGGGCAATGCCTCCTATAAAGAAAGCCTCCGCACTGAAACGTCATACATTGTTACATCATCATAAGTCGACCACATTTAGGGCTTATTATTGGTAGAAATAAGATTTACAGAGGACGAAGTAGGATGATGTAACAATGTATGACGTTTCCGTGCTGAACTTTCTTTATAGGACGCGTTGGTCGGGGCCTGTCTTTCTCGTTGGCTACATTGTTACATGATCATTAGTCATAATTTAGAGCTTATTATTGTTAGAAATACGACTAACAATGCCTTTATAAGATGATGTAACATTGTATGACGTTTCAGTGCGTAGGCTTTCTTTATAGGAGGTATTGTTTGATGAAGTTTACGATAGTTGAAACGCCTATCAACAATCCTTTACATTCATGTTAACAATGTAATAATCGTCAGCTGATGCAATGCCAAAGGCAGCTAGATAAAGAGGCCCTGACCAACACCACCTAAAAGAAAGCCTGCGCACGGAAACGTTATATATTGTTACATCATACTTGATTGATTGATTGATTTATTGCTACCAAAGATAAGGATAAAGGTAACTCGGTGCCACACAGGAATCCCCACCAAGGCACCGAGAACAAAGACAAAAAGACAAATCAAAACAACAACAAAAAAAAAACAAAAAAAAACAAAAAACAATAAGTATATATTAATGAAGTTATTGATAAAATTATATAATTATATAAAAGACAATATTATAAAAAACAATCCAAATTACTCTTAGCATTATGCAGTTGATTAAAACAAGATAAAAGTTTGAATAATGAATTAAAATTAAAGCAAGGATTATAAAACAATTCTCGATTTCTAAACCGTATATTACAATTAAAGTTTAAGTAAGCCAAACAAAAAGCACTATCAATCTTTCCATTAATGATATAAACAAATTTTAAAATCTCCGCATGAAAGATCTCAACACAATCACAAATGTTCAAATCTTGCATGATCTGAGAAAAGGAGTAAATACCAATTCTAATATAGCGGTAAAAATAAAGTTTTGCGAATAGACTATATACTCTATGAAGTCTATTCTTGACATGGCTTGATGCAAACCCCCAAATTACTATTCCATACCGAATGACCGGTATAATAAGGGTAATAAATAATTTAATAAAAAAATTGCCACACTTAAAGCGTGAGGTCAGGTTACGAATCACGCCTAATTTAAATAGTGCGTTCTTGCACAATCTGTCCACATGATCACCAAAGATTAGCTTACGGTCAAGGAATACCCCCAAATCTCGAATACTTTCAACCCTTTCAATCAAAGTCTCATTGACAGTATAAGAAAATAAAATAGGTTTAATTTTTTTAGTAAAGGTAATAACCTTAGTCTTACCATTATTAATAATCAACCCATTACCTAGGCACCACTTAGAAAAAGTATGGTAATAATCTAGGGATTATTACTGGTAGAAATAAGATTAAAGATGGCTACGAAGCCAACGAGATAACGAGGCCTAGAAGCGGAAAAGTCACCTGACCATCGAGGTGCTAGCAACAATCCAACTTTCATTGTTTCCAATAAACGGAAAAGCAGAGAGTTAAATCCAAGATGGAGACAGTGAAAGTTGGATTCTTGTTAGCACCCCGATGGTCAGATGACTTTTCCGCTTCCAGGCCTTGTATCTCGTAGGCCTCGAAATGACTATGCAGCCAACGAAAAATACCGGGCTGGGCACTAAAAAGTCACCTGACCATAGTTGTCTGAGCAACAATCCAACTTGAATTGTCTCCATGTTGGGTTTTAAAAAACTATGTTTTATCATTTGTTGGAAACAATGAAGTTGAATTGTTGCTCAGACTACTATGGTCAGTTAACTTTTGAGTGCCCTGGCCTGTCTCTCGTTGGCCTCGGATGACTACTTATAACGTTTTAACGCAGGCTTTCTTTTAGGTGGTGTTGCCCTGACTAATACCGCCTATAATAAAGGCATGTTCACTGAAACGTCATACTTTGTTACATTTTATTTGGACTAAGATGGTCAGGTGATTTTTTTCGCTTCAGGGCCTGTTTATCTAACTGGATTTGATGCAAAGCTTTTATGTTCAGTGACTTTGTATTGCAAGATGTAACTTATAACTTCATGTCTTTCTCATTGTTTATAAGCAATAATCTTTAACCGAAAATCGATACCGAACTGATTATAAAGCAATTCAATCCGAAAAATATAAGTATGAATTTATAAAACTCTTTTTAACGTCTAAAAAAATCTCTTTTCCATATTCTTATTATATCTTATAATTTCCCAAAAATCTTAACCATTAAAATATTTTTTTTTAAATTATTCTGCTTAGGAAAAAATGTTTTAATTTTAAGAAGAGTCAGGAAATCGTCTAGCCCTCTTTGCATTCTGATATTATTTTTAATATCGCAAAACAAGAAGTTTAAATTAAAAGCAGAGCAATCATTTTTCTCCCCCAGAAATATTACATTCTCTAAATAAGGAAAAAAGTGAAGGAAAGGAAATAAATAAAAAAGACTAACATTGGCGAAGAAATTTATTTCTACTTAAAGTTGATGAAAAAGAAATGCGCGCGCACGTGTGTTGCGCCAGAGAGCCAGGGAGAAAAGAGAAAAATGGCAAATAAGATTTAAAAATTGCATTTCTTCTCGAAATTCACATTCTTTAAAGCCTCAGTTTTTCTCTTATGTGACACAAAAAAAGAAGTTCAATTTCATGCGAAAAAAAAATGTGAAGAAATGGAAAAAACTCTTGCGCAGCCTCTATACGCACATTTGCATTTATTAATTTTCAATAATCTTTTCGCTCACCTGAGAATTCCTTCTTTCCGTTCTCTTATTTTCCCCCCACAATTAAAATTTATCTCCTTATCATCTAATATTATTTTACAAGGAGTTGCTAGAATATATGCAGGTTCATTATATAATAAAACTTTTATATAAGATAATAGTATTGCAAGAAGACAATAGATTGAACGAGATGAACATTTCTAAGCCAAATCAATGAGAAGATTTAAATTTTTGTGCGTTTTCCATCCGCCTAAAAGCTTCGATTATCATAATATTTATTATTATGTACTAGGCAATTCCATAGAAACAAGATTATTTAATGTATCAGATTTCAGAAAACAAGTCTACGGAATAATCTGTTCTTTTGGATTCCATGAACTTAGTTGTTTACTTTCTCTGAGACCATATGAAAAGCTTTGTACTGAAATAATATCTGGAGACAGTGAAAATTCTCTAAAAAGAAAGTATATTACTCTTAACGTGATGAACGTGAACCTATATAAACATGAAAATGCTTAATGGCTCTCCATGTAGCTTACGAAGATTCTATTAAAGTATTATAAAATATATTGCATTCAATTAAAATAAAATATTTTGAAACATTGGAAAATTTTGCAACATATTGCATTGATCCATCACCACAACTTCTCCAGGAGTTTCTTCTGATACATCAAGGTAAAAAAGTTTCTTCGCCCTTATTGAGTTGATAAAAATAAGCATAATGTCAAACGTCCAACCGCGTTTATACAATTAACGAAATCATTTACTTCAATTTTTATTTTTATGGAATATGCCCACCCTGGGAGTCTGCCCTTTCAGAAGGACTAAAGATGCCAAAATTTAGGAAACCATTTTCCTGCAATTTACGAAGCGATAAAGACTGAGCATTTTGAGAGGCTTTTCAAAAAATGGAGAAGTTGTGTTAGTGAACCTTCAATTTTGTACTTGAAAACGTTTTCAGCAACAGTAATGTTCCAAATTTCATTGAACTTGTGAACAATATCTTTTGGTAATCTTAATATGGTAAGGTATAGCATTAGTACATTGTTGAAATATACTGTCATCCGTTTGACATGTTGACTTTTACTCTTAAATCTTGTTGATGTTAATGATGAATAGAAGAACACGACAATGAAACTACCAGCACTGTCTGACAACTTTCTCAGGAACAATATAAAACAGTCGGACGAAAATACAGATGTAACAACTAGAGATTTGTCTATTTGGCGGAAAATTTAATTTAAATGTTTTACGTTAAATGGCCGATATTGCTCTTTTTGTCAGAAATCTTTATGATCAAAAAATCTCATTATTACCGACACTGAGGCTCTTTATTATACAAAACCAAAATGAATATCCATAATCTGAAAATGAAAAGCATGGAATATCTGCTGACATAAAGAGCTCTTCAGATAATAAAGTGACAACGCAAATAGATTACCAAAATCCTGTTCTTTTGGAAAACAAGAGAATAACTCTGGTGACGGAAACATATGCTGCAATATTGGTGGCAGAAAATTTTTTGCACTTTGACACATGGCAATTCATGTTTGTAATTATTATATTCGGTGTAGAAGAACTACCACAATACTATGTAAACATATAGCAGAGGATAACCTGATTAACGCATACAAAATACCAATTGAAGTTCTTTCCTCAAAGGAAGACAACGGTGAGATTCAAGAAACAAGAGAAATTGTTCGCTGAGTAGAAATTTGGTTTCTCAGAATTTTGAATCCTGAAAATCCTCTTAAAAAAGAAAAAAAAAATGTGTTTAATATTTTAATCGACTTTATTGTTTTAATTAGGCCTATTGAATCAGAAAATATAACCTGTAGTAGATCATTTAAGTTTAGCTTTAAGAATGATTCTCGCCACCTGTCATTTAAAGAGTAAGAGAGGTCAATGCCTTTAATAAAAATAATTTTAGTAACCTTATTGGATTACAAAAACTGCAGCTTCAAGAAAGTAACTGGTTAAAGAAGTTGCAATTTACAAAAACTACCATAGGCCATATTTTATTCTATTTATTACTATTTCTAGTTCGGCTATTATTATGAAGATGGAACAATTAAAACCTTAAAAACACGTTTAATCTAGAAAACGTTAAAAGTTTCACGTCGTATTAATTTCACAGGTAAAGCAAATTAAAACTTAACATAGTTGTTGAAATGGATATATTAATTGCAATGAGAAAGATGCGGGGAATTTTTATCTCTTTATAAGGTTGCTTCCGTTTTAAACCTTAGCGCCCCATGTACTTATCAGAAGAGAGCAGACTCTTGTCTTCTGTCTCCGCCCTGCGAGCACCTCTCTGTGTCACATTCGGAGACGACACTGTTTACCGGAACTACGTCATCGCCGATCGATTAGAAGAAGAGGCGGAGATGTAAACGGCTCGAGGATGTTGTGCGTAAAGAAGGGGGTGGGGGAGCTGGTGAAGGAGGAGTGCTTCTTTATTGCGTCCATTTACTTCAGTGTATATACCTCCTGTGTTATTGTCCACAATCCAAAAGGTGTGAGAGTCATAAAGTCGAGCTCACTCAGCGATAATGAATCATAACTTAGTTCTACTGTAGATACACATGCTGAGGGCTCTCAGGTGAAAGAAAAGAAACGAAGACAACAAATATTGCAAATAAAAAAAGAAATACTAAGAATCTAAAATTACTTTTAACTTAAGATGAAATAAACACGTAATAACCTCTCCAATAAAGCAAAGGAATGGCATTATCGCTTCTTAACAGATTTCAGAATTAAATTTCAAAATATAGCCCGTGGATATATTCTTTACGTAAATACAAATAAATTAGTCTCTCATTATAATTTCAATTTAAACTGAAACATTCACCTAGGCAAACTGTCATATATAATGTAAGAAAAATTATAGTATAAGTTAAAATCAAGGTTTACTTTCTACATAAAATGGTAGATTAAGCTTAGACAACCCTCCCTCTGCTACTTGTAGAAAAAGTCAGACATATTAAGATGGCATGCAATTAATGCTATACCACCTTACAATTTAAACGCGCTTACAATTTAATCTAATGTCTTATAAACTTCTCAAACATGAGGTTCACGTCGAGGCTAAAAACCTTTCTCATTAGCCGGCCAGGTGGCCGAGAGGGCTAGGGCGTAGGCTTTCTAGTACTCGAATCCGCCTGATCGTGGGTTCGAATCCCGCCATGGGCATGGATGTTTGTGTTTGTCCCGGGCTGCGTACAGATATAACTTGCCTAAAGGCGCAAAATGACCTCAGTAGTCGACGCCAAAATTTCTAATAAACCAACCAACCAACCAACCTACCTTTCTCATTATAAAAATCCAAAAACGAGCAAAAGGGAAATAAATGAGGATGATGACTACTGCTGTCTCCTGTTGAGGCTTGATGATGCAATTTACAAATTGGGATAGCAATTTTCCAATGGGCGATTTACTAGGCCCATATATACACACATAAAATACAATATATTTATATCTCATAATATTCCATAAAAAATAGTTTTCAATATACATGTAGCATTATCCTTTATCCAATCATATATATATTTAACATTTTCTACTATGTGCCTTAAAACTTTGGAGACTTCTCTTTATTGTATCCAATTCATATTTTAAGTTGCATTGATAAACAAACTTTACTGGATAATAAAGTTAATATAATCTACCCCTTCGTATAGATTCCATAATAGAAACTGAAAAGATTAGGAGCTGCCTACAATGTCACAGCGAAAAAAAATTTATTTCAGAAAAGCTGTATTATACATCAGTACGTTACGCATTACAATACAAGAAATCAAATAAAACCCTTATGTTCTGCTAAGTGCTGCTCCAAATACTTGGTATTCCGACGGTGACTGCAGCTGAGTCCCAACACGTTAAATAGAGATCAGGTCTGCTGGCCTCACCAACCAAGCGAGCTGTCTCAGGCTTGCAAATATGGTGACCATTTTCAATGTAAGGGCCACCCATGAACCTCGTACAAGACACCACTTCTGACGGAATTGCCGATTTCGAGTGAAAAATCAAGACGTCTAAAGGGACGAGAATGGGATTCTGCTTCTGGTAATCCACTCCAAATGCTACATGATACGAAAAAGAGGATAGCGTGAATGGGATGGTTTAAATAAAAAAGGTTATCCTCATCCACATCATATATTTATCGGCAGTGCCAAAATGTACTTGCCAGTTTTGATCAAATACGTTTCTTCTTATTATTTTGAGCCTCGTTATTGATTATATTTACATATTTTGCAAATTTGTGGAGCGAAAATGAATGAAATAGTAACTGTTTATAGTACGGCAGATTATATATGCATTTATATAGTGTTCACAAAGCTGATACTTTTAATGAGGGAATATGTTTAATGAAATTAACTTCAAAATACATATCCCATAGTTCCCTTCATTTTTTATTAGATCATAAAATGTGTACGTGCTTACTCTGTCACAAACAATTATTTCGAGGTCAAATCTTTGGAAGTGGCCACCATAACATTCAGAAGATTGTCCATCTCCGCTATAATGTCAAAGAGTTTAACAAGATTCCATCGGAAATGTCTCTGCGTGCATTTAAATACGTCCAGCTGCGGTTCCAGCCTGCATCGATCTAGATGGCCACATCAATGACCATACCATGCGATACAGGAAATGACTTATTGTAGCGGTATCGCGTAACAATTTCTGAAAGATTTTATATAAATTCGGGTCACTCTATTTTGTTTTTATACTGTCTTGATTTTCAGGATTTGAAAAAATAAGAAGGAGCTGTGGCGTGGAATTGCCTGGAAAGGAAGGAAAACCCTCTTACCACAAAAGAAAATCCGAGATGACCCACATACGTGTTAAGAAGGTTATGCTTTCATTCTCAACGGCAAGATTGAGACTAACCATAAATTGTATCTAACAATATGCAGTAGAGTGCCATCATGGGGCAAATTCCTAAAATCATTCTCATTGCTTGAGCTCCAACAGAAGGAGCCAATCAGAGCGAATAATACAAAAAAACAAGGGAAAATTCTAGAAAAACAAAAAAGAATAACAAGAGAAAATATAATTGGTATTTTGAATTTACAGGCTTAATTAAGCTTAAAATTATCTAAACTACTACTGTCACCTGATTCTAACTCACGTTTGGCTACACTCGTTATTTTCGACTTACCATACTTTATATTTTAAATGCTCTTTCCACCTTTTGATTGTTTCGGGAAATTTGGCCCGACATAGTGTTTATTACAAGAATCACATTTAAGTAAACAGATTCCTGACTTTTCCATAAGTGGAATGGTATCTTTAGGATTACCTATAAGTGCTTTTAAAGTGCTTTCATACTTTTGAATGCGATCCTTAAATTGCAGGAATGAAAAATATCTTTTTAAGGTCTTTAGTAAGTACTGAAATACAAGTTAAACTAGTAAATATAAGATCTATTGCATAGTAAATATAAGATCTATATTCTTTTGTGATAAGGAGTTTTCCTTCTTATACAGACTTTAAGGATGTTATGCAAAAAAGAACTTCTCACTTTGTCGAGAACATCATATTTCAATAAACCTAATCAAAGCTTTAAAATATGTTTTAAGTCTGACCATTTAAAATGAGAATTTGAACTAAAATATTAACAAAACCGTAAAAGGATAAAACTCGGACCGATTCACAATACCATTTTTTATCAAAAAAAAAAGTTGATATTAAAGCAACTCAAAAATCTTTATCTTGAGCGCGTGCTTTGCCGAAAAATACATCAAAGCATAGCTCAGTTAGGACACACCTCTTTGGCGCATTCTTTACAAGTATGCGGCATTTAAAAACGCCTTTAGATCTACTATTAAGTCTTAAACTTCAAGATAATTATGTTATTCACAGGCTGAACAAAAACGTTAAGAATTTTGATCAATAACGAGGTGGGCCGCCTCCAGCATTTAAAAACCTGTTGCTGCACGGCAAGACAAGTCGATGAAAGCGCACAATGCCTTTTGCACACGGATTTTGGTCTACTCTTCGCCCAACACCACCGGCTTTTCAACAAGAGAGACGTAAAAGCAGTGGAAGTATTAATGTGTATATATGGTTCGTCTATCCTAGATCAAAAGACTTTGTGTTTTGTCTGCTTGAAGATTTGGTGAGTATTAACGGTACTACTTTTTGCAGTTCCTTTAGACACATATGCGTTTTTTATACCATATAAGTACGGACTTTAATTTTGCTGAAGGAAAAGATTTTTTTAACAGTGGCAAGGAAATCAACCTGCGGGTTTTTAAAATTCTAAATTTCTTCAGGGAGCATAATAAACTTGAAGCGCTGGGAAGGAAAATTTGAGTCGGACGTCTATTGCATAGTAAAAGCGTTCCCTCTGTGAATGGTTAATAAACCTTCCTTGTTCCCTTTCTATTTTTTACTTACCCCTTCATTTTTCCCCTTACATGTTTTTGATTAAGTCTCGCGAATAAACATGCAGCTCGTGGTAGATGAAGAACTGAAAGCACTCTCCTTTCAATACATTGCGTCCATGTTTTAAAGTTGCTACACGCCGTAAACTTTTCTTATATGGAGCTTCTTCACAATTCTGCAAACATTATCCTTCGTCAACGACAAACATTTTTTACTCGCTCTCTCTCCCTCTCGCTCTTGTTGTCGTTTTTCATCCTTCTGGAAAAAGAGACGAGGCTTTTTTTTCACTTCAAAAACATAAAAAAGAAGGGATGGGGAACTTCTTTGTTTTATTCCGAAAAACATTTTATTTGCTTATTTCTGCTTTGCGTAATCTGCCGCACCCTTTTAAATAGTCTCTAAGCAATATGATTTTTTTATTATTTTTTATTTCTTTCCCACTAACATATGGCTAGTTTGTACCTTAGTTTGTGTTTCTTTGGTTCAATTCTATTCTCATGCTGTTTCCTTTTTTTTCTGATTCAAAATTCTTTGCACCATTCCTTCCTTATCTACGAGATGTAAATGCTTCGCAGCTATTATTATGTCTCGTTTATTTACATATCTCAGTCTTCTTGGGTGTGTAGGTGAGTGTGTATAAATGTCTGTTTCGTCATGTTACATCCGCCTTGCACCATCCTTTAAGGCGAGATTAGATGTTAGGCAAAGGTAAAAGCATTTCTCTCACTCTTTCTCTGTTTGTCGGTCGGGGGCGCTGGATATTCTCTCCTCCGGTCGTTACGATGAATTATTCAAAGCGAGAGCTTGTGCCAAACGAGTTAATGGAATTTATAATTTAACAAATGCACTGAAATACAAAACAACCTTTCCCTGATAGTTGGCTGATAACGGAGAAATGTGACGATACTCGCTTTTCAAGTCGGTTTTGCTCGTTTTGTCGCTGCTTTTCTTGTCGATTTAGCCCTTCTCCGCCCCCTTTACACCATTTCTTTTTATCTTTACTTTCTATTTATATTTTTTTAATTTTATCAAAACTAGGAATATCACTAGGTCTTTTTCTGCATTCTACCTTGAAATATGCTATCCTTTTAATCTTTGCGTTTCATCTTTTCGCTCGCACATTTGCAAAATTTTTTTTTAACATTTCATATTTTTTATTCAATTTTCCTGCAATTTTGTTTTTTTTATTATTTTATTTGAACTTACTAAGCGAAAAAATTGTTGCGCATATGAATAATTAAACGTCCTGTTTTCAATTAATGATTCTGTAGAAAACAAAGTTCCAAGAAAATGATAAAGAAATATTAATTCGCTGATTAATGATTATTTTTTTTTCTTATTTATTATTGTAGCAACTTCAAACATAAATTGTTAAAAAATTTTATCAGCTTATAAGCAGGATCGATATTGCAGAGATTTGTAAAATAAATCCATAAGATCATTTGTAAAATAAATTGACAATATCTTCTACCTGGGAACTCGTAATCCGATATGTTCATGAGTACGAGGAGCCCAGGCCCGGTCGGTCATGATAAACTTTAAAATATTTAAAAGATAAACGATTTAGAATAGTTGTTAAAAGTTTATTAGAATCAATATTGCCCAAGCAATTGGGGTCATTGAATTTGTTAAATAAACATTAAAAAAAAAAATTTTCTTCTCTAAAAAATGAAAAATTTTGTTGGACCAGAAAACCAAATTAGAGAGCCGTAAAGAATCTTAGGCAAGACAATTGCTTTAAACAAGACTTTAAACGTTAATGAGCAATTGTAGAATTTCGCACGTCTCTTAATAGTTCCAAGTCTACGACTGATCTCAGAAAAAATACAATCAATATCTTTACATAAAGAAAGATCCTTAACTTCTGAATTACGCTGTAGAGCTACTGATCCAACAAAATACAGCTTTGCTACCATTGATGATCAAATCTACAACAATTACGTAAACAATTAACGACGATATCAATAAACAACATTATAGGGAAAATAAAATGGAGATGGGTTGCTTACCGTCAAGTTTTGACGGGATCTCTCTAGTTTAAGTTTAATTTGGGGCCAAATTTGGGGATTTCTCGGCCAAATTTGGGGCTTATTATTGGTAGAAATATGATTAACAATAGCCGCTTGGTGATGATGTAACAATGTATACAGTTTTTGTGCGCAGGCTTTCTCTCTAGAAGGTGTTGATACAGCGCAATATGTAACGACTGCCTGTATTTTTGTTTATTGTTATCCTTGTTAATTGTCTTATGTAATTGTTGTTAATTTGATCATCAATGCTAGCGAAGTTGTTGATTGTGGACAGCATTGTTTATGATTAGCCAGCGTAATGTATTGTAAACTCTTTCCCGAGATGAGACGTAGCCGACTGGGCAGATCTCCAAGGTTTTGGTTTTGTGGTTATCATATAAAAGCTTTTTTTTTTTTTAATAAAGACTAAAAATAAATAATATAAAATATATAAAATAAAAACTTTAAAGCACATACTTTCATCTCAAAAGTACAGTAAAAAGTAAAAAATCGAATTTTTAAAAAAAGGTAAAAGTGTGGTGGCGCGTTTAATTAAATTTTAAAAAGAAAATACTACCTAATAAAAAAAATGCGCGACTAATTTTAACTTTTTTTTTAAAATTAGATTTTTTACTTTTTACTGCGCTTTTTAGATGAAAGTGTGTGCTTTAAAATTTTTATTTTATATATTTTATTCTTATTTCGTTCCCTGTTAATGACTTTCCACGAAACATGATGCACTGAGGATTTTCTTGCGACATTAAATGATTAGAAATAAATACCCATTACCTTTCATTTAATGGACTTTTCAAAGTAATTTTCATGTTAAAGTTGCTATTTTTATTTAAATCTAAACTTTTCAACTGTTGAGCTTATAATTTCTTTTTGTTTAATTAAAAAAAACACTCAAAATTTATGAATTGTTTAAACGAAACTTGCATTTATTTATGTTTATTAACTAAATAAAAAATTAAAATGCTAAACAATCATCTTAATAAGAAGTCATTACATTATTCTGAGTGAGTTTTTATTTTCTTTGACAGAGTATAAACCTTACCTTAATGATATCTCGAATTCATTGCATCTTTATTTTTCATATCTTCTTTTATTTTTTTTCCAGAAACACTTTCAATCTTTAAAAATTTAATTTTTTAAAAACTTAAAATTTTAAAATGTTAAGATTTTCTATGCAGCCTGAAATTTGATTTACTACCTCTGGCCATCTTATCGATCGTCTTCAATCGAAAGTCGCTGCTGTTATTAAATTCATTAATGATCTTCAACTTGTGTATTGTTCCACCGAAGAAATTAAATTTAACCTTCTTCATTATACAATAAGAGACTTCTGGCCTCAGGTAGTTTAACTGACAAACGTTAATTTACTTTCATTTAATCATCCCTGAATTTTGTTGGAGAATTTTTTTTAACCTTTCACGTACTTCTATGTTACGTTAATTAATAGTACGAGGATATGCATTATAAATTAAGTTAAATTTTAAATTGCATCTTCCATTTTTTACGGTTTGAGCTTTGCTTTGTGAAATACCATAAATCGTTTGTACGGCCCATCAGCTGGTCGAGCCGGGACCTAAAAGTCAGTGATAACAACCCTTCAAACTGGTGGGGTTTGGGGCATGTTTTCCTGGCATGACTGTTGAACCCTTTAATTCGTGTGGAACAACCTCTGAATAGCACAACATACGTAAGTATCGTTGCTGATCAAGTTCATCCTCAGTGTACAGTATATCCATATGTTTTTCCAGCCCTTTTGGATTGACACCAATGCTTCAATTATTGCTGCTATCACTTGTACTTATTTTAGAGCTGTTGTATTTCTGTTTTGAAATTTCATGATCCTTTTAATGTCCGCAATAATATGCTTAACCTTCTTATCTGTTTGGAACTTAAAGTCCGCAAGGAAATACCATAATGTCACCTATCTTTTTTTTGTTTTTGTTATTAGCAATTATTTGGTACTACATGATTCTAATTTATACAGCGACTTAATTTGGGGCGCTTGTTATAATCAGTCTGCGCTATCTTTACTCACGGGTCTACTGCCTAATCCACTTTTTTGCAAAGCTTGCATTATTGCCTCATCCACTGTTAGTCTCCGTCCACACTACAAAGCTAGACGGTTGTTAAGCTAGCTTAACTCAAATGTAGACTAGCTTAGCATAGTGTGTTCGCACCATCCTCCTCTTAACCATGATAAATGATTTCCTTGTAAACTGATAGGAATAATCAGCTTTGCCACTTGCATTACATTCGTACTAAAAGTTCAGCACTTTTTTGTGCTCCAGTTTTCTTTTCTTTTTTTTTCACTATCCACAACAAAACTTAAAGCGACTGATATCGCCATGTTCATTAAATTTACTCTACAAATGGAATGGTGGGTAATTAAAATGCGACGTCGAGCTGCCTCAACGCGATAATTTGGATTAAGAAACATGAGTTAGTTTATGATAGGCCAGATTTGTTCGCACTCTCGTTTAAGCTAGCTTAAGCATGTTGAGCTAGCTCAACGTTTGTATAATACATCCGCAATAATGGATTTCGGTATGATGGGCCAATGACTTTCGTATATTACATGACAACGCACATTGTCATGTAGTAGTAAGAGTGAGGAAAGCTTTCAGCAGATGGCAATGATAGATCTCGAAATACCCTTTCTTATTTTATCGGAGATGTCTTGATGTGACTATAACTTGCTTTCCCTGATGAAAGAACGCCTCAAGAGAGTGCAATCAGTGCTCCAAACAGTAAGATCCAACACCGCTGCTCTGAACAGTAAACACTCGGCTAAAGAAATCATACAGCTCCCACACTTTTGGCCATGCTTCCATGTAATATTTATGTTCAAATTTTTTCTTTCTTCGTTACTTTATTTACAATCGGGCATATGGAAAGGTCACTGAGAACATTTTTGATGTCAAGTGACACCATGATGCATTTTCATTCATTATCTCAACTTAAGAAACAGTTTCAGTACTTTCGGTATAAATTTATTTCCTATATTCGATTGCTTCTAGAGTACATACCAAATTATGGAAAAATGCTAGAGGGTTTGTTAAAAGAAAAAATATAGAGGATTGTAAGAAATTGATCTCTTAGTATGATTCACATTTGGCATATTTACTTATATGCTTTTAATAATTTCAAATATGTAATATTACAGCCTTATTGTTGTTTCACTATTCAGAACAATGCCTTCAATCATGCTAGCTGTTTTTTATTTCACCAATTTGCCTTCTCGTTTCTGCATTTACGCGTTGTTAACCACTGCTTAAATTAATCCTTAACTGCATGCGCTCTGACATGTGAGTGATCGCAGATGTTTTCCGAGAGCGCCGCCGACCAACCGACCGCGCTTGTGCGCCTCTCGTCAACTGCGTGTCATCCAACCTTCACCACTACGGCAACGAACCAACGCTCGAAAGCAATTTGCAATTGAATTTATGAGCTTAGTCTATCTTTTGACGTGCAGCGTGCCGGTCATTGCCGTTACAGCCTTATTTGGATCCTCTGGGCGTTTGGGGAGCGAAGTTCTGCCTTGCTTACTCGGAAACCCAACTTATCGTTCGCAATCTGGTTACAACAACAAGACGAGAATTCTCATGTTATTGCGAGTCATTTCTAAGTGTCGAGGATATTAACCAAGTGTTGCAGAAAGAAGGAAATCTTTTCTCTCATAACCCGTAAGCATGAATATTGAGCAGCTGAAAGATTGGCCTGTTTTCTCTCCTCTCTCTCTCTCATATCACACTTGATATTAGTTCTCATTTTTTGGCAATTAGCCAAGCGCTCTTATCGATCTCGGTTAGGAAGTCGATGGAAAGAGACCTCTTGTTCCCAAGGTTACGGGTTCGAATCCCACGTAGGATTTTAGAATTTAAATGGGAGCTTTCAAGGAACTGGAGATCTTCAATCGCACTTCCATAATTTTGTTTGTGCAGACCATATCAAAAAATTGAGATTGGAGAGTCCTTAAAATCTCAGCAACTGAGCGGTTCCTTCAACAAAACTCATTAATGGCTCTATTTCATTACTTATTAATAATGGTTTTCATTTTACGGACATATTCACCTTGTTTGTTAATAGGACTTTATCGGTCATGATGCGTTTATATAAACTAATCAATTAGGAAAATTATTATATTGATTAATAAGGTTTGCCAAGGACGTATGTAGATTATTTGATAAAGCCTTTTATATCTAACAAGGGTTAATAAGCCATTTATAATCGGGAAAATAAGATTTTTAATTATTTATTCATAATGTAAACAAACAAATACTTAAAGGAAAGGGAAGGTATGCATAATTAATTAATTGAATACAATTTAAACTAAATATAAATAAACAATAATAGAATCAATCACTATGTTTTATTTAACAATACTCAGTTAATATTGGTCCTTTAATTATCAAGGACCGTGCTTTATATATTGGGATAATTCAGCTGTCATCCTATCAAGGCATACCAACCCACCAAATTTCATGGCCACAACCAAAATGGTTCGAGAGTTATTTGCCTAAACATTGAATATATGAAATTCCATATGCAGTTTTAGAGGAAACTGGCTACGCAACTGCGGCAGAAACCCTCCCACTAAGGCTGAACCTGTTGAATCTGCTTTTTTTAAAAAAATATTGCATTGAGCTTGAATTAACAAACAAAATTTGCGCCTGCATTAGCGTTTGGAAGCTGTCTCTGTTTCTACTTTTTACAATATGCGAAACAATATCACAGGCTGCTCCACCCTTGCATAATATCCACTCAGCTGCAGGCTAAATGAAATTTGACATTGATTTTTGAGCCCTTTATGTTTCAACCGTTTTTCACAAAATGCAGGCTACCCTAAATATAGGTGCAAAAAGCCACGTCAACGGTTCAGCGGTTCGATTCACAAACAAACAAGGAAGTAAAATTTTCTTTCTTTAGGGTGATCCGGACTTCACCACTCACAGTTTTTAAAAACCATAGATTTTAAACAAATTAAACTTGGTTGAACAAAATAAGCTGCAATTGAATCTCTACAATTGGTTTTCCAAGGTGTTGGTTTCACATTACACATTTGCTTTCCATGATGTTGGTTTCGCATCTCCACCGGAATAACACTGTACCGTATACCCTTGGGTTGACTGATATTCGCAACAAGGTGCTACTATAATTAGTTCTTCAGATGACCTTACAGAGAAAAGTCTGGAGGCGTGAGGTCCAGAGAGGGATCTTGGTGAATCTACATTTCTAGTGCTTTCTAAAGAACAAATTATTTCGTATTGTCCTTTTCATTTTTCATTGCGATAGTCCGAATTTAGGTACCATTCGTAGCACCTCTGTAATGTTGTTAGCCCCTCTATTCTATTACCGTGGTTGTTAATGAAAATAATATATGGTATAACAGAAAAGTTCATCATATTTCAAAAATATATATTTAAAAAAATGTTGGTAATAATCTTAAGTTTTGTTTATAGGTATTCGACATGTCCTCCCTCCTGCTGCACGGCACATATCTAGCCGATAATTAAATTTTTCCCATACCTGCTGAAGCATATCTAGAGTCACTTCACAAATGGTGGCTGTTATTCGAGTTTTTAGCTCCTCCAGCTTTGCCGGAAAGGGGGCACAAAAACATGGTCTTTTACATATTCCCATAAGAAGAAGTCACAAACAGTGAGGTCTGGGAATCGAGGTGGTCACAAAAAGGCTTTATGTTGTGCGTTCGCCATTTTGACAGTAATTCACGGGACCACCCTATGCCTTCCAGATGCATCCTAGAGACGTCTACTGGCATTGAACAAAAACTTGAGGTTCCCCTCTTTCAAATGCTGTATGGTTCATTGACCTGCCACCAACGGTTGCCGAGGTATTTATGATTGAAATTTGATGAACCTTTATGTTACACCCTGTACAATCGAATCTCACTTTAACGAAATTTCAGTTTTTAGCAAATTTTTGTATTTTATTTCCTTAAAGGAAAAAGGTTTTGAATAATTCAAGTTAATTTTCTCGTTTTCAGTGGAAATTTTTTAGTCATTTTAGTCTCTTTTTAGACCAATCGGAATTTGGACCAATCGGGATTTGGACCAATCGGGAATTGGACCAATCGGTATTTGGGCCAATAGGGATTTAGACCAATCGGCGTTAGACCAAACGGCGTTAGAGCAATCGGGGTTAGACCAATCGTCATAGACCCAGTTAATCCAGCTAACATTGACAATACCTCTAAGCTTTAGGTTAACATTGACAATACCACGTAACGAATTTTTCGAAGCTTTAGGCTTATACCGATATCTATAGTAACATGTTTTAACACGAGATAGCACTGCCTAACCGATCAGTTCTGTAATATGTGATGAAAGAAAATGATGACCATGAATAAGCATTAAATTGCTATGAACAAATACAAAATTTGGTAACTGAAGAATATTTTACGTGTAGCTATCTCTTTTCTTATGTACTTTTATCGCATAGATATATATGCATTGTGTTTGATCTCCGTACTTATTTAATTTGTTTGCTTGGCTAATATTTCATTTACCTGGGTCACTGTCTGGTAACTCCAGTTAGTATTAGAATAGTAAATGCTTTGAAATGCATTAATAAGATGCGTCCTTATTTTGTGTAGCTATGAAGATATTATAGAGACACCTTTTCCTTATTTGGAAGATTTTTATAGAAGTTTCACTTTAACGAAATGTCACGAGGAATTCGTTAAACTGAGATTCGACTGTATTACACATCGTAATCGTTTTTAAGGCCAAACGTTCTTTCGCCATCATGATACAATAATGATAAAAGCTGCGTAAAGGGCCGTTAACGAATATCGTATTCTTTTTCTATATTATTACGCTATCAATTGCAGCTAACTTTGTTCAAATAAAGGAATTTGCTAAAAACTATAGATTTCACAAACCATGAATCGTGAATTTTAAACCATCCTGTAATCATATAGAATTCTATTTTTTTGTTTGATTTCAAGAAATTTTACAATTCTGTAAGTATTCATCTTATATTCAAATACAAGCATAGTGTCGTTGTATTGATATTTTTATAAATTGATACTTTTAAA
The DNA here is from genome assembly GCA_023313115.1 of Rhysida immarginata. NCBI lineage: Eukaryota > Metazoa > Arthropoda > Chilopoda > Scolopendromorpha > Scolopendridae > Rhysida > Rhysida immarginata. The sequence goes on along the minus strand of JAHWFO010034949.1, from coordinate 445,507 downwards.
TTCTTTTGGCAACACCTTACTGAGAACGTTTTGAGTAAGTGTAAAGAAGAAATGCAATTATGCTAATAAAATATGCAGGCCCTCAATTTATCAAGAATCTACTGCTTAAACGATATGTCGAAAATGCATTTATCTGTAAAATAAAACTTGGGGAAATAAGAACAGTAACATTTATTTAAAAAAAATTGAAACAATACCCTTGTGTTATTGGTGGAAATAATTCACCTGATATCAGAAAACAGTTATCATATAAATAATCCACAGATGCACGTATACGATAATATATTATTCTTTGTCTCGCTTTAATATTGTTAACAAATAAATCGATTTCCGATAAAAAAAAAACAAACCAAACAAACAAAAACCCCCTTCCTAATTCTAAATTCCATCGTATTTCATTTCGATATTTTTGTTTTTTACATAAGTGAAAACTGTCAGCTTCCATTTATCATCTTCCAGCCTTGTTCAATGTTTCGCACTTTCCTGCCTCGCTCTACAGTTTCTCCAAATACATTTCGAATGGAGTTCCAGAAAAAAGAGGAAACAACGTGACAGACAGACACATCCCTCCAACTACACACATATTCAGGAAAGAGGAGGATATAAAGAAAAGTGTGGATGTAGATGGCTGAAATTTTCGAGAGGAATTCTGTTCTTTCTTCATGCGTACGTTTTCTTTCCGCCGTTCTTCATCCCATCACGTAATAGCAAACGGTGGGGGTCGGGTCCATGCAAATGGGGGTTTTATCCATCATGCAACTCGACGACAAATAAGCACTTCGTTCTCAACGACCAGAATAATCTCCCGTTTCTACACTCTTTTCCTTTTTCCCTCACTCCCACCTTCTAAGTGACAAAAGCACCACCTGCGATTCAAACAGCTGATAATCTTTTGCGTATAACAACCTTTTCCACGGAGATAAAAAAAAAAAAACGCATATTCGTTGAGAGAAGTTTTTACCTTGTGTTTTTCGCGGATCTTCTTAAACTGATATTGAGTTTCGAGAGCAAAATATAATTAAAAGCCATAAAGGGAAAAAAAAAACGGGTTTATTTTTTTGAAAAAAAAAAAAAAAAAAAAAACAAGAAAAATAAAGCTTTCTCATAATATTGTTTCGCGAAGTGTAAAAAATCTTTGAGTCTCTTCCCCTTAAAGTATTTTTTCATTTTTTAAAGAAAAAAAAAAGAAAAAAAATTAAAACCGAAATTCTTTTCTTCTTTTTTTATTATATTAAGATTTTTCTGGCAGAAGTCCAATAGCAATATGTTGAAGAAATATTTTTTGACGATCTTAAAACAGTTTTCTTTGTCTCCAATTTTATCTTAATTCGTACTACAACGAATTGAAACGAATAAATGATTTATAAGTACAATTTCATAAACAGAAATATTCATTTCGTGCCTTTAGTTTTCTAAAAACCATCTGAAAGTTTCACGACTCATTAGAAAAGCTTTTCTGAGAATCGGAAAGCTTGACAGGAAAGCTGTCTTTTCAGTACAATCGATGATATGTCAAAAAAATCAATGAATAGCACGGAAACAAATAATTCATCGCGTTTAAACAGAAATTAGCCATTTATAAGTTTATCGCAAAATTTACTATATTATTTCCTAAATTACTCCGGATTTGATGGACAAACGAGTTAGACTGTTTTGGTCATATTATTAGTCAAATCATCATCTTAGTCAAATTATTGGTCATTCATTCTGAAAAACTAAATAGCTAAAATCGAAACTCGATCGAATAATTGGAAATGTTTCTCTATGTTTTGTTAAAAATGTTAAAAACCTCATCTGTGGAAAAAAAATCTTTGCGTCTGATCACCAATTCCACATTCCGAGCTATTTTAATCTTCTGGTTTGGTTTTAAGGACTAAGCTTAAATCCAAACCAACAGATTAAATGGATCGTAGTGTCATGTCGAATCTAAAAGTTGTTTTATTTCATTCGTGGGATTTAAAGAGGAGGTGCAAATCTGATAAAAATAAATGATTAATGAAATTTGTATGTTTGTTCTACAAAGTAGCACCGTATTATTATATGATTATAAAGACGTGTATTCTTGAATAAAACTATTCGAAATAGGTGATCGTATGGTCCATGTTGCGTACTTAATTAACGAGGTAAAGATTCTGTGATGCAATAAAAGCTTTAATCCGTAAAGACCCCCTCCTTCATATAAATTACGGCACAATGTCCACTTATGTGACTAAGATGATCTTATAACCGAAACGCGTATCTTATATATTAAAATTTTTGTTGCATCTTAGAATCTTTAACTCGTTATTTGAAATAGGTTCGGAGAAATAAATTTACATAATTAAAACCTATTTGAGTAAAGTAAGGTGACATATAACAAACCATTTTGAAGTGAAGAGTTATTCAAACTGCTTACGTATACATGATATACATAAAAGATTGTACCATACCAATATTTAATAACTTTTGAACTTAATAATATAATCAAGTAACGTTATCTGATAGATTCGTTTATTGCAGAAACGCTCATAAGAGGCACAGGTAACGATGAAAAAATCATAGTACAAGGGGAGATCATAAAGTAAGTTGCACTTCCACGGTATGGCCATTTATTACACCACCTATACAAAAGCAACACGGCTATAGCAGCATACAATGTAGGTTCACTTTTCCACATAGTCCCCAAGAGACCCTAAACATTTATCCGAACGATCAACCAACTTTTCGATTCCGGATGCATAGAAATCTCCTCCAGCGTTTTTTAACCACACGGTGACAGCCGCTTTCACCTCCTCATCGTTTCGAAATCGTTGTCCACCGAGTTCCGTTTTGAGCTTACCGAAAAGATGAAAGTCGCATGGCGCTAAGTCGGGACTGTATGAGAATGTTGCCAAACCTCCCACTTGAATCGTCTGTGATATCCGTGCGTCCTGCTTCAAATTGTTGACACCACTTTACAATTCCTTGCCGGGAAATTGCATGCTCTCCATATACAGCAGTGATTTCATGATGAATGTCCGTGCAATTCGCCCGTTTGGCCCATAGAAATCGGATTGCTGCTCGCACCTCAAGTTTGGAGTGGACATCCAGTTGACGCGCTATTGCTTTCAGCCCGCTAATCACACCAAACACGACGGGAAACCACAGCAACCGTCCTATCCGACGTCTGCGCAGTTTATGTCCCTTTCTGCGCTTTGCCCAAGATTGCGACACACAGCGCGCTCCTGCGGCGAGTTAGTGCAACTTACTTTTTGATCTCCCCTCGTATCTACCCTAGAGAAAGCGCAGTATATAGGTGTAGTACGGTTTGCCGATATTTTGAGAAACAGAGAGACCGTGTTAATATAAAAGAATCAAGCACTTAAAATTAAAATTAATTTCCATTTACATTATAAATACAGGTCACTAAACGGTGAAAACAAAAAATGCAATTGAGAACTTGGTGATCATTGTATGAAATAATTGAATTACTACCGTTTTTTCTGTACACGTATCTAGATTATAGTTATGAAATCAATGAATATATTGGTTTAGTTTTCAAATATTTTCCATAATTTGCTACTTTGACAATATAGCATGAGGCACTATAGCAATATAGTAATAAAGCTTTTTATCAATTGCAACAATGTGTGAACTAAGTTTACGTTCTAACATACAGCAGAATGAACATTTTTTCCAATGTATAGCAAATTTGACAATTTTAAAAATCTAGCTTATAAACAACAAAAAACTAAGCAAATGTTATGGAATCAAACTAATTATAAAGTGAAAAGTGAAATTCTTTTGACTTCCTTCATTCCACAAAGAGGAAAGAAAGGAAATATTGGATACGTATTTCAGGGACAAGGTCTCCATCCTCAAGCAGCCAAAGACAAAAGAAAAACTTAGAGCTTTAAAAAAATTAAAGAAAGATAAAAGATTTTTTAGCGCTTGCAACTTAAGGATTCCATTCAAAAATAGAAATACATTGACAGCATTCTTCGGAAATCCAAGAGACGCCATACCACCACTGGAAAAGCCGGGAATCTATGTATTTCACTGTGATTTTTTATGAGGAAATATATGTCAGGCATAGCTCTATGAATAAAATGTTGAAAAAGCATTTGGCTCATATAAGATATGGCAAGTCGGAAAGATCGAGCATTGCCAAGCATATTTTGGAAAGGGTCATAGTATGAGCTTAGGTTAATTAGGTCTTCGATTCAAAAAATAAATTAGACAGCTTTGAGAGTATGGAAGTCTATAAAATGGATTCTAAAAAATTGTTAAACATGGCCAGTCATAGACTCTGTTCTGTTTGATTATTGAATTGATTCTTTGTCTTTCAGTTTTCCTTTTCGTTTTTCTTACTTATCTGTTTGCCTGTATAATTTACTTTAATTTTTTTTTATTTTGTTTATTTATTTATTTATTTATTTATTTATTTATTTATTTATTTATTTTTACTTATTTTTATTTATTTATTTATTTATTTTTACTTATTTTTATTTATTTATTTATTAGTTTTCTGTTTTTGCTTCCCCCTTGGGGTTCCTCCTGTTTCTTTGGCCCATTTTTAATTTTGTCCACGAGTCAGTTTGACTTGTTCTTCTTTACGTGTGTAATTACCCTTTTGCTCAACCAATGGTGATTATTCTTATTAATTTCCCTTTCGCTTCCCGCCGCCAACGTATATTTTTCTCCGTTAAGGTTTTTTTTTCTCTTGTCTTTGGCCTCTTGCGGATGGCGACCCTGTCCTCGAAATACGTATCCGATGTTTCCTTTCTCTCCTCCTTGTGGCTAAAGGCTTTCACTTTATAGTAAGCTTATAATTTTAATTTTATTTGTCCTTTACAGTTTTATAATAAAAAATTTTTTCTGGACACAGAATTTAACCAATAGATAAATATCAAAATTATATGATTTAAAGTTGTATACGTTTAAAATGTCTAGAAATTAAAAAAAAAAAACAAAACATTTCAGATATTGAAAAAAATATAAGTTTTTAAATTATCAACTCAAATCGTATAAAAATGAACAAATATTATTTCATATTTGCTCATAACAGTTTCTATTCCTCAAAGCAGCTTAATGGATTTATCAGTGTTGAGCGCTTCAGAAACGTGTGATTTTCGTCAGGGTCAATTCTTGCGTCACACGACCAAAGCAGTTTATTCTCTTCATTTACGGAGGAAAGAAGGGGGTTAGGCACACACACACATATATATAAAAGAGAAAAACTACCGTTAGCTCTTGTTTGATACCAACATTAGGGGGGCAACAAGGGTGACGTTGCTGTCGATGTCACCGAGGTCGCAGGTTGACGGAGGAGGGTTAGTGAACCAGGGGTAAGGGGTGAGGGAGAGGGAGGAAAAGCAGGGGAATATAGGGAACAACCACGATTGCATCTGTCATCTTTATTGGCGTGTCAAGGCTTGCCTGTCGTAGGCAATCGTTCACTAGGCTGTCGCTATGCGTCTACTTCGAAACAGTCGATGAGGGGGCCCTTCTTCCATCGATCGAGAGCAGGAAACGTTTGCCGATCGCGCAAAAGCCATGTTTAGGAGAAGAAATTTCTCGTCCGCTCGATTATTAAAGTGAAATCTCGGGGTAGGATGCCAGAGAGGCACAAGCAAAAAATTGGATATGAAAAAAAGTAGTATTATTCGGATGTAGCGAATCAAAATTGATCGAATTTGGAAGTAAACCCCGTTACTTTTTTTTTTGCTCTCCAATGTCAGCAGTAGAAATCGTTTCTTCTTCAAAAATATTTTCATTATAATTTAGAATAAGTCCTTTAATTTTGGTTCTTGCTGCTTTGATGGAAAAGAAAGTCGATGAAGCATTTAACAAGAGGGTGGTTTTACATAAAAAATTTAGCATTCTTTAAATTAAAATAAAAAGATGCTTTAGTAAATTTCATTATTTAAACAACAAACATGCATTTAGTGATTTCTTGCTTTCTCTACTTTTCCTACATGTACATTTCTCTTATTTTAAATTATATGTACAAGAAGTCTGTAGCACAAACCTTAAAGCAGTTGCTAAATCGATAACTGAAATCCTTCGCCTCTCTTCCCTGGCAATTCTTATATGCCTAAAAGGAATTTTAATATAATGTTAATGCGCAATAAAAATTCTAGCATATATATGTATATATTAATTACTTGATCAGTATATAGAATTATAAATTAGAATGTTAATAACTGAATACAATTCTCAACACTGAAAAAATTAAGGATCACACTTCCAGTTGGAAAAATATATAATCATTAACTAATAATATAATTGTAGCAGACGCCTCAGCAAAGAGTTATCTTTTAATTTATTTATTAAGCGTATTTTTATTATTTTTAGTAAACAGGTAGAATCACATGCCATATGATAAATTTGTTTTTAAACGTGTGGTAGCCTACTTTATCCTTTAAACAGGCTGCCCACAAAAGAATGTTCCCTACTTCAGTTTTTTATATCGCTTTATTATAAGCAGTAATAAAAATCAAATAGTTTTTAAACTCACGAACAGTCTATTCAATATTCAAACATCCCCCATATGCTGTACTCCCCAGCATGTCAGTCCTTACAGTTCTCCACTGCTGCTGTGATTAGAATATATAACTCGTTTAAGTTTCTCAGCAATGGTGGCCTATACACGGTGTCTTTCGCATATCACAATAGAGAAAAGTAAATATCGTTATGTCGGTGGACCATAGGGGCCAATGATGGAGAGCCCTAACAACAACTTCAAACTTGTGGGGTAAGTTCATTCAGAAATCTGTGAACTTCACAGTGCCATTGAGGTTTGAAAATACGCTCTGGACTAGTGACATTGCACTCAACTATAATATCTCACAGAAAGAGCGAAATAAAACAGGCATTCTTTTCTGAACATCCTACATTTGTCTTTTCGTCTTTTGTCGATCTGAGGATGAATATAGTAAATATTCTAAAACGATCGTCATCATCCTTCCTTCTGAGGATTTAAGTAGTATTTGCGATGAAGAATCAAGGTTTTAATTTATACTTATAAAAAGAACTTCAACTTTACAATAAAATATTTATTCAAATAAAAATAAATAAATATTTACAATATATTGCTATCGATTACATTTAATTGTAAATATTTACATGTTTACGAAGGTGGTGGCCAATGTTTTAATACGATTGGGCAAAATTATTGAGATTTAGGTAAACATATCATGGGAAACATTTCATATGCATTTTAATCAGCCTAGTTTGAATTGTCCATGTTCATTTTTTGCAGTACAACACAATTGATATGTAGGTTTTAAGCCATTCTGTATTTATTAATGTCACAAAGTGCGTCGACTTTAATTCGATATTTATGAAATTTTTTGGACAAATTTCTTCGGTTAATTTTTTGAAGTATAATGTTGATATAAGGATGAGAAGTTTTTCTGTGGGATTTCTTTTCCTGAAAGTTTTTTTCCACATGTTTTTCTGCAATTTTTATATAAGTTTAACTATCTTCACTTCTGTGTAAATCTTTGAAGAATTTTCTCTGTTAGACTGTTTAAATATTCATTTATTTTTTAAATATTTCTGCACCAACTTTTATAATTATGACTAAGATAATTTATTTTTTTACACATTTTTTGATCATACGTGCATGAACATTATTTTTTGATCAGTTTTCATAAATATTTTTAACTTTTGAATATGTGATGTATATTTTTATATAGCTATATTTCTGAAACAAGTTTTTTATATAGATTTATTTTTGATGGGATTCTTTATATGACACAACATTTTAAGCGCATTTTAAGTATGGATTTTACTCTAACACCCTCTGGTTTAGATGTTATTGTAAACTAATATTGGCTTGGTTCAATTAAATTATGAATAATAATATTACAGTATTAATTTCTAATTAAGATTCTTTTTTATTTTTAAAAGAAACTTTTCTTTCAATATTGAGAATTGTAAATCTATAATATTTACTTATCAAAAAATTTCTCAACGTTTAAGTTTCTTAAATAGATATAAAATATTGGAAAATTTCAAAACGATTAGTTTAAACTTCTATATAACTAAAAATAGAAGTAGATAGATAGCACTTTAAAAAATATTCCAATTTCCAATGAATACGATTGAAAACTTTCCTGAAAACTTTTCTCTCAAAGAAAATTCAAAGAAAATTTGAATAAATAAATATTTTTTATTTCCTTCAACCACATAAAATAAACCAGAAAGTTTTAAGTTTTTTTTCCCTGGGCACTTTTGAGAAAAGGAAAGCAGTGCTTCCATCAACGGCAACTGAAAAGCTAGTTAGTTATCATTTCCGCTCACGTTCCGCTTTGTTAACTTTGACAAGAGCCAATCAAATCACGCAGCGAGGATTTCAGCATCGACGCTGATATAGCGAATACTCCTCTGACTGACATCTCTTCAAAATCCCGTCAAGCCCCATGGAATATCCATATCTAATGACCGAACAATGGCAACAAAGTTTATTCTGCACCTGATACCGTAACATGTCACGTGATGCATTTTCTAGCCCGCTTTCGTATTCCTCCACCCTCCTATTCAACCAGCGAAAACTCGCAAGTATTGAACGAAATATTTTCAGAAAACTTCCTCTCCTTATTGCCTCCAAATCATTTACGTGAGTCCTAACAAACAAAAGTGGAACGAAATAAAAAAGGGGAAAAAATACCGGCATCATCATCATGATCGTCTGCTTTTAATATTCTTCCCAAGTTTCTCCTTGAATTTCAAAAGCCTCCCCGAATTTCCTAAGCTGATTTACTCTTTCCTGCGGTTCCAACAATACGAACGAAAGATTTGCATAGAGCGGCAGCGATGGCTAACCAAATCGATTTTAGCCTGTCGCTGGAAATGCATTAAATCCCGGATGCGGCCCATGGGCCACACTTTGGCTTATGTGTATAACCTAATGATTTACATATATTATTTTGAAGTATACGTTCGAATTGATAATAAAAAATGTAAAAGTTTTTTTCCCTTATGTTTAAGTGATTCCCATTCGTTTGTTACACAATGATTCGTCTAATAACGCATTCATATAAAAAATTTATGCTCCCTTAAGAGCAGTGCTTCTTAAGCAAAAATTTGCGCCCCTACATAATCGCTTGAGAATAATAAAAAGTTAAGATGTTGAGCGAGATCCAAAATTCCCTACATCGTGTCATTACTACAGTCATAGTTTATCCCTATCAACCCATGAAAGAGATCTAAAGCAATTGCAAAGCAGTTTAGTTTTCGTCAGATAACAATTGTGTTATGTTTGTGTTATAATATTCTAGCTGATGTGCTCGGCGTTACTTGGGCTGTTTGTTTGATGAAATTTTGCAATATCCGAATTTGAATATAAGTACGAACACATGAAAAATCCTTAGAATCAATACAGCAAATATTCACTTTGGAAAAACGAAAGGATTCTTTAAAATGCTCGTACTGGAATTTTGTGTACAATTGGGTTTGGCCTGTTAAATTCGACATTGTATCCTTAACGTTTTAGCAAATCAAAGAAAGGTTATGAATTATTTCAATCTATATTTCTTCATCAACAAGTTACAGCCCCATCAACAAACCCCCTTCAACATTTACCTGTTTCAATAGAGTTGTATTCAGTCACAGAGCCTGGAATCACGTCCTGAAAGTGGTTGTTGATGTTGACAGTGTCAGTTTTAGCAGCAAGGATTGCCCTCTCATACAATTAATTGTATTCTTTATATTTTTCTAATATGTTTAGGTAAACTTTATCCATAACTTCTCTAAAGGAAATTGAGTTACTACATTAGCAACACCATATGAAATATAAATTTTCTCTAGTTATGGGCCCATCAGGGAAAGTATCACCGTTTCAGCAAAAGCTTGAGCTGCTGCATCCCTTACAACTTGTATTCTCTCATTTGTTTAAGAATAATTTCTTATATCTCTCCAAAGATTTCAATAAAAATAAAACAATAGTGATTCGTATTTATTTATTTATTTATTTAATTAATACTTTTTATAATTATCCACTTTAAAACATGAATCATTAACGCAAGCATCATAGCTCTACTTAACTTGATCTAGCCAACGAAAAAGATGGTAAGGTCACTTTTTTCAGTGCCGGAGTCTTTTTGTCGGCTATGGCAAGCATTAATTTCATTAACAAACATACAAACACGACCAACCGATTGTTGATACAAACACGATCTCGGCTGATTGTTCGCACATGCAAGCTAACAAACATAAACCAAGCCTATTTAATATATACTGGTATATAGATTATTAATTTCTATGTTTTTGAGAGAATTATCTCCAGTTTTGATTTTTTCCATCATTGCGGTAGTATTACACAGACGTGTGTTAAATTTCAACTTTATAGCTTACTTCCAAGTTGCATTTTAAAACCGGACAAACATACAAAAATTGTGCTTTATATGTATAAAGAAAGTACTCGGGTTGTTTAGATAAGCAAAAAAAGTAACCAAAATTCTATGCGTACTTACATAAGGAGAAATAAACCTTATGAGGTCTCATATTGAATGAAGGATGCACATATCCGAAATGATTCCCTGGGAAAAAATGTGGTTTTCACTCATAAAGTCCGCCCAACCAAGTGCAAGTCATTAAAACCGGCTATAAACTCTATTCATCCGTTTAAGGTAATTTATTAGCTCGAGTTGGTTAAATGTGAAGTAAATTTGTTTAAGATACATTTTTGAATAACTAAATTAAGGCTTTTTTTTGCATTGGCTTAATTAGTGAAAAAGCAAAATGTGAATGCATTATCGATATACACTTAAAAAGCTAACATGCAATGCTATCTTCAAATACTGTTTTGTAGACAACATTTTCTGTTTAGCCATCAGGAACTTAGATGAAAAAGTGTTTTGGAGATTCAAATCGTGTGCACGCTACAATTGTCCACGTGAAAAGCACGGGCACTAAACTATTTCCGCTAGTTTTAAGATTGCCCTTGAACTTTGTTTATCGTCTTATTCATAGCAAACTGGATTTTTTTTAAAGGAAATGGAATGCGAGGAATCAACACATACAATATTTGTAAATTTTTTGGACAGGCAATGAGGAGGATAGTCTCGTTTCCGTCTTAGGAGGAAAATGGTGATTTTGTTTTTTTAATTTTATTAATATTCTTGTAAGAGTGTATTGTTGATTGTTTTGTTGGTTTTTCATATTGTTGTACTTAGTATCATTGTTGAATTTAGAAATCCATATATCCATATATATATTATAAATCAGAGTCCGTTGGAACGTTTGTCCTTTTACAACTCAGAAAATACTCAACGAATCTTCACGAAATTTTCCATGTACGTAGTTAGTGTCACTGTGCTTTAAGTAGGGTACTTTTTATATGGTAATTACATCAATTTTTAAGTTCTTATTTTTCGAAAAATTGAATTGTTTTCAAAGGATGTCACTAGATGGCGATACTATCTTATCGAAAAGTTGAAACTGTCAGCTGATCAGAGGCGTAGCTAGGGGGGAGCAAGGGGGGATTTCTGTCCCCGGGCGCCAGCCTTGTTAACCTTGATAGGGGGGCGTCACGAGTACAAAATTGCTGGACGGGGGGGGGGGGGGGGGGGGCACGAGTACAAAATTGCTGGACGGGGGGGAGGGGGGGCGCCATTTATACACTTTGTCCCCGGGCGCCACTTATATTCGCTACGACACTGCAGCTGATGTTACATATTTGTTGCTGAACACGTAATAGTCGGCTGCGAGCTGACAGTTTTGTTACATTGTACGATCGTTAAATTATAATTGTTATGTGTGAGATGTAGGCGAATTCATGCAACAGAGGGACTAAAATCGCTTCTTCCAAAAATACAGCAATCCAATTGCTGACTACAACAACAGAATTTGCGCGGAAACTTTGAGGAATGGTTTTGAATTAATTATTCCTCGGACCCAAAATCGTCAAAAACAAAGAAACCACACAACTGAAAACACCACGGCTCACTCCTTACCAGAACTGCCATATGGCTTCAATTGGCTTCACTTTGATGGCGACGTTAACAATAGGATTCGGGATCTATCTTTAATATACGTCATTGGAACAAACAGCCCGAGCAACGCCCGACGGGTATATCAGCTAGGCTTTTGTTTTCAAAGGATGTCACTAGATGGCGAAGCCAGACGAAGAATGTTTCATTTTATTCATTTTTACCAGACTTTCAAGATCGCAGGTACAGTACTTACTTTCAGGAAGCTTGCTTCTCTCACGTTGCTTGCTCCCACGTGTTCAGCTGTGTTTTTGCGCCACAGGGGAGGACATATAACGTTGTTTACCGAAATGGACTTGAATGCACAACTACTTTGCCTGTGTAGCAGATTCATTTATCTTTTCATTTTTTTTCATTATTTACTTTTGTACATATAATTTAATTTTCTTTTGTTCCCAGTTCATTGTTCATAAATCATTATTTTTGGTTTAAAATGATTATGAAAGGTTTGGAGAAGGCTTTCTAGACTTATTCTCATTTTCTTGCATTTCGTTCATGCTTTGTTAATCATAGTTCAATTTTTAACATAACAAACAATCGTTAAAAAAATTACTCAACACATCTTTTCCACCCGGGCGAAGCAGGGTAATATTGCTAGTTTAAATATATTTCGTTGCATGAGAAATGGGTGATTTTCCACTCATAAAACCCGTGCAACCCGCGGAAATCCATGGCAAAACAGTGAAAAAAACTTTCCAAACTAAAGCATCGTGCCAAGTTTGCATCCGTTGGTTTCGCGATTGTAGAGATTATCGCGAATATACCCATTTCGAGAAAGACAGACAGACAGAAAGACGGACAGACACGCACAGACTTTCACTGATATACATTTTCAGTTTTTATATTTTCTAGTTGAAATAGAACAGAAGTGATTCAAAATATTAATTATTGGTACCTTTTTTATTCGATGATAATTTTTGACAATTAGAATGCTGTTGAGAACCACCACTGCGGATGAAGAACGGATGGTGAACATTAATCCAGTTTCTAACAATACTGAGAACGAATATTTCATTTCAGAGAATTCGTGAATTTTAAGCGTTTTAAGCATGAGCATTTTAATCATTAAAAATTGATTGGTTTTATAGAGTAATCCAATTAGTAGCCTAATATCCAATAACTCAAGTGATATCGTGATATTTTACATAAACACTCAAAAGTAACTTTCATCACTGGGGATTAGAATAATAGAAATGTTAAAAAAAGATCGAAGAAAATAATTCGCTGGGCTGCTGTACCGAAGATACACAGGCGATTCGGTCGGAATTATAAGGAACCCAGATTTGGATATACCATAACAATGCACCGATTCAAGCATCACTACTCATCCACGGTTATCTGACAAAACAGCATAAATCCGACACGTCTCATCCGGAATTAGCCCAGTATACTCGTTAATCATTTCCAAATTTCTAAACTTATTATTTTTTGCCGGCCCCAACGCTAAGAGTGTTGGGGCGTAGGTTTTCCAGTTCCTGAATCCATTTGTTTCCCGCCGTGGGCATGGATGTTTTCGTTTGCCCTAGGAATATGTAAAGAAATTAGTCCTGTAGAATTGTTTTAGGATTGTGTTAAGATATTAGTCGAGTGAAAGAGTGCAAAATGACCTAGATATTTATGTATCCAAAAAACCCTAACGAACTAGCCATCCAACTATCTTCACAGTAAGTGCCTTCCAGGAAGTATTCTAGCAATGGAAGAAACGTTGGACGGGACTACTTTGAATGGGACAGTGCTTAAAATGATGTAAAATGATCAATAGAGTCTTTATAGCTAAAATTTGGCATTTTTTTCAACGTTCCTCGTATAAAAAGAAAATAAAAATGGCAGAAAGCATCTAGTCAAAGAGGGCGAAAAGCAGTTAAACTTTTAAGCGTTTAATGTTAAGAAATCTCAAAACACTTTCAAAAGCAGCGTATAAATCATGAATAAGTGAACAGAAATTAGAAACATTCAAGTTCCATTACAATATCCATGCAAGTGTAAAGCTTACGTCACATCCATCCTCCTATGACAGTCGAGAGTCGTAATTTATCGACTCTCTCTTACGATGCATATGTGTGCCGATGACGGCGAATATCAATGTACTTTTATTTATTTACTACCTTTTCCAGTCGCAATAGCTATTGTGAATGCGACATATTTTGGCTGGAAATAAGCCCACATTATCATAGCGATGGTGAAAAATTTCATGATATAATTTGGATTTCTAAAAAAGAATTCACATCAAATTGAAATTCAAGTTCGTTCTGGAATTTAAAATGTATGTATGAAAATAGAAGAGTTTTGATGCAATAAGAATTCATTTAAATAACTGAAGCCATTTTATTATTTACCTTTCTTATTTCTACGTAGAAGCGACTTTATTAGAGGAATTTTGAAATCTTCTTTCCTATAAGGATATCAGTTGAATTAAAAACTGATAGCTTCTCTTCTTCTTTTTATAATACAGAGAAATTGATGATTATCATTCTGTCAACGGCTGCTTTTTTCCGGTTACCTGGGAAATGAATGTCTTCGTCCCTCTTTAAGTAGAGATCGTTTTAATGAAATTTTTATTAAAGTTTGTTTCTTCCAATTATTAAGGTTCTTGGCGAAAAATCGAAAACTTTCTTAATAAATCTTTATTAGAGAACCTTTCAATACACAATTTTAAACTGAGCTGCTTTATTGGGTTTTTTTATTATTAATTTTTTTTTTTTGCATGCACATTGCATTTTTAAGCTATATTATTGAAAATTAAAGCTGAAATGATATGGAAAGTAATTTTCACTGGAAAGTTTTAAAAAATGGATAAATTTTTATTTAATATTTGCGTAATTGTGCTGAGTAACTTAAGAAACCGCTTTTCATAAAATTTAATAACCACTAAAAAGACCGCTGGTAATTTAGGAGTTTTTGCAAATATAAAATTATAAAATTCTATATTTTAATATCCATCTTTATCTATTAAAGTAATACATTTTGTTAAAGGGTATACTATTACAAATATGCAGGGTGATTACAAAAGAACTTCACACTTTTAAAAATTTATTACATCAAAGCTATTCAGAATATAGACACACCACACACGGATTCTTAAAGAAAAACTCTTGAAGTATATTGTGACACAGTTAAAGATGTTCAATATGCCCCCCTGTCGTGACACGGCATAAATCAATGCGGTAGTCGAATTCGTTCCAAAACCGCATTAACATGTCTCCATCAATCCCATGTATCGCTACCGTAATGCGTTCTTTCAGCTCGTCTAGGTTACGGGGAAGGGGTAGGGTGAAGACCTTGTCCTTTACACAAGAGCTGAAAGAACGCATTACGGTAGCGATACGTGGGATTGATGGAGACATGTTAATGCGTGTTTGGGACGAATTCAACTACCGCATTGATGTATGCCGTGTCACGACAGGGGGGCATATTGAACAGCTTTAACTGTGTCACAATAAACTTCAAGAGTTTTTCTTTAAGAATCCGTGTGTGGTGTGTCTATATTCTGAATAGCTTTGATGTAATAAATTTTTAAAAGTGTGAAGTTCTTTTGTAATCACCCTGCATTATCGAAGTAATTTTAATATAGATAAGTTCAAAAAGTATTATTCAATATGGATCCAATCTCATAAATGAATTGTTTATGAGATAATGAAGATTTTACACGGTATACCTAATAAAGAATCGGACCGACCACGGCCGTTAGTATAAATCTGTTATTTCTTTGGAATATACTCCCTTCTGCTTGAATACAGCTTTGAGAGCGATCACTTCAGAATCGGAACGATTTCGGAACTCACGGGGTTCAATATCATCGCATCCAGTTTATTTCATCGACAGTTTCAATTTCGCTAACAGAAATGATTGTACGGTGCTAATTCTGGAGACAGAGGTGGATGGTCGAAATTGTACAATTTTTCGAATCTTCTTGGACTTGGCAACGCAAAAGAAATCAGGCTATTTGTATTCGGGTCTTGTCAGCACAATTCTTCTCTATTAACCTTCCAAATAGAAATCGCCAATGGACCTCCGGAACAAATTGCCAATGGGCCAATTACTTGTAGAATCATAATAACAAATGAGCATCATCTGTATTCGCGACTTTTAGGAACAAATGACATACTTGTAGTTCTTCATGTTTGGTTAATGATTGCGGTATAAAGCTAATCAAATGTAGTTATTTTAGTTAAAATAACGCATAAATATTTTAGTTAAAATTTCGCGAATCATATTTTACAGACCCTAGATTCTTTTGCAGTTTATTCGTAATGTCGCATTAGAAAGTGATGAGTTCACGCTCATTCTGCACGATTTTGTTACTGTTCGTTCACTACGGACGACTGAACGTTGGAACCTCTTTGCCGTCTTTGAAGCGTCCAAATTTCTCAAATTCTCGTGTACTGACTTACAATTATTGCCATAAACGTCACTCAGTGTCTTCAGTGTTTGCGTGATCGTTTTCTAAAGTTGAAAACAGAATTTCATGTTTGCTCTTTGCCGCAATGAGTTTTCGTGATAACTACTTCTGGCTTACTGTCAGTAAAATATACCAATGACATTCGAATGTTTCGTCTAATTTCGTTGAAATTTAACAGCCCGTAGCTCAAAACTAAATATATATGTAAATGACGCTTACGGAGTGTCCCAAATTGATGTATACACTCTTTGAAACGTTATAACTCAGTAACGAAATGAGATAGAAATACCAGTAAACTCTCGTTACAACGAACCTCACAATAACGAACTTTTCAAATTAACGAACTTATTATGAATACTTTGCAAACATTCCTTTGTTTACAGTGTTAATTATTTTCAGTTTAACGATTTCAAAATAGCGAACAATTCAAAATAACGAACTATTTAATGACGCTCTTCATCATTAATTTACCGATTTAACGAATTTTTTTAAATTTTTAGTTACTTTTTGGAAGTCACTTTCAATGAAATGACTTCAGTTTTGAGCAAAAAGGTTCAACACTACTTGTCAAGTAGAGGAAAAGAGCACTTTTGTGATTTTGAAATGAAATCTCTTCAGTTTCGATTTTCAGCAGCCGCCATTTTGAAATAGCAGCAACGCGCCAATCGTGTTCCTGCCCTGTTTGCCGTTCTAATTAATTATTTTCTAGGCTGTGAAATTAATTCTAATTAATTTTATTATTAATAAAAGTTCATTCTAATCACGATTGAGTGCTACATTTAAAAACTTCCCAACCTCACCGTCGTTAGTGAACACTCACGATCGAAGTTTCGCTAAAAAAAAAAAAAAAAAATTAGAAACTAGCGGATTCTTAGTTTGGTTTTAGCGGGAAAAAATTTTTTGAGTTGGAAACGCTGAAAGCAGGGATGGGTGAAAGCAAAGACGATTTTTTGAAGGAATCACGTATAATTTTTCTTATCACATATAGTTCTTCGTTCCCAATGCGATTTATGTTTTTGAAATTAATATGAAGGATGCATAACGCGATTTTTTTTTCTACAACTTCATATGTAAAATAAATAGTTAAAATTAAAATGTACACGGATTTGCCTTGAAACTGAGCAATGGAGAAATAAAAACGAAAATAAAATAAACGTTTTAAAAGAAATGGGTACTGGAAAAAAGCAAATAGCGGTTGCAGTTTTTCCAGAAGCATTTGTATGCTTAAATAAACTTAGATTTATTTCAAAACATGAGTCCCAGAAAAGTTTCATCATAATTTAAATGAAATAGGCGACTTCATTGCTTCATAAACGTTAAGAGCAACGAAGCAGACGAAAATTTATGACTATTTCAAAAAATAAATGATTTTCATAATAACAAACTTTCAGATTAACGAACCAATTTCCATGGTCCCCTGAGGTTCGTTATAACAAGATTTTACTGTATAAGGTTTGTTGTATTTTATTCCTTAAACTTCCTTAAGCCCGTACATGTTCAAAATGTCCATCTTCTGCCACAGTACACTCCCAACACCGATGTCGAACAGAAGGATATACCGACTGGATTATAGCTAATGGAATATCATTAATGGAATCTTTTATCCGATCTCTTAGTTCCGTCAGTGTTCATTAAAGTTCCCCAAAGGTAGAAATCGAGAGGGGTTAAATCGGGAGATCGAGGCGGAACTTCGTAGCACTTCCTCTTCGTCCTATCCATCTGTGATTGAATGTGTGATCGAGGAAAGTTCTCAAATCGACTTGAAAGTGAGGTGAAGCCTCGTCTTGTTGGAAGTAAATCTCATTTCCAAACCTTATATTTCTATCTCATTTTGTTGCTGAGCTATAACGTTTCAAAAAGTGTATACATCAATTTGGGACACTCTGTACGTATATTATCGGAAACCGAAATTCGGTCTCTTTATTTCTCAGACACATTATGTGTTTTAAAAATAGTTTTAGCAAAAATATATACAGAGTGATTCACAGTATCTCAATAATGAATAAATGGAATATCGTTTGAAAGAAAAAACACTTTTATTTCAAATTTTCAGGATTTGGACATGAGAATAAAGGAAATTAAAAGATGAATTGAGGAGATTATCAAACGAAGTCTCTGCTCGAAGTTCTCGATGACCCGCTTAACTTGTTCTATTGAAACCGACTATATCACATTTGTTATAGCTATTTTTTAGTTCTTCTATGGTTTTTGGTCGATCTCTCTAGACTTTATCTCTAACATCGCCCCTTAAGGAGAACGCGAGTATCAATAGCTCAGGGTCATACTATTTTGGGTCCAAGCTAGTCCTTCGCCAAAGTAATTCGGGAAGCCTCTTGCGAAGACATGAATATCGTAGTGATTTCGGAGCAAGTTCAGGGCGTCTCCTATTCGCTACTTTCAGTTTTGGTGGCGCCGCCCTTGTGGTATTTACCTGAACGGAGCTAAGTAGGATTCGCCTTAGTTTAAATAAGGCTCAACACGTTGTTGCAGCTAAAGAAATGAAAGGAAAAATTAACAAATACTGCCGTGTTTAAGGCTGCAAATCAAAAACGATGTTACATGCAGTAAGATTATATTTTTTTACCAAAAATAAAGCCTTTAGAAGAAGTTGGGAAGTTAAACTTACATTGGGGAAAAAAGCCACAGATACAATGAGTATCAACACAATTTTTTCCCATCACCACCTTGTAAACAGAAATTAGCAATGGTAAAAGATGGAAAATATTTACATATTTTAACATGCACTACTAATAAAATAAAATAATATTTATTTATTTATTTATTTATTTATTTATTTAATAAAATTAAGATAAAACTACGCCCAGCTGGGACCAGTTTGGACACTGACCGGCGAGTTAGGTCCCAGCGGGTGCGACAATATAACAAAATACAAGTAAATATTGGTTGGTAGTAAATATTATGTTAACACTTAAATGTTAACAAAAACTAAATTAGTAAAATGAGAACAAAGACCATGTTACATACGAGGGTTGGGGCAAAAGTCATGGCAACTATTTTTTTTTGAAGATACCAGTCCGGTTGGAAAATGTGACATATACAGACGAAAGGACAAGGTGTTAACTACATGTGTGGACAATGAATAGCACTTAAATATCGTAACACACTAATTTATTACGGTAGTATACAGGGCAATATGGCCTTCACGGTTGCTCATCACTGGTTGACACACGTCCTTGCTGAAACTTTCCTACCCACCGTGCTACTGTACGTTATGGTAGGACATTATTCCCAAGGGCTTCCACTAATTCATTGTGACATTCCATCGCATTTCTCCCTCGGAGAACGGTAAGCGCGCTGCTCAACACGGGTTACTTCCATCTCGCACGACACTCACCAACTGACTGATTTCACAGCCCTCGCTGCGCTACTACCAGCTATCACAGAGCCATCTGTTGTTCTGCATACACACTTGACCTGAAGAACTTCCACACGATACATATACGTTTGTGATCCGTTCACATATCTACAAGAAAAAAAATAGTTGCCATGACTTATGCCCCAACCCTCGTATAACAATCGCAAACTGTAATGAAGTTATCTATAATTTCGTTATGTTTATCCTATTCCTTACTTATCGATATAAAAATAACTGTATAAGTTGTTATATCCCATAAAATATTCAAAATTTGCTTTTTGAAGTTTGTTTCACGTACAATACGTTTACATGCACGTTATTTTCCGGTAAAATCACTATCATTGTTAGCTGCATTAGTTTTGATAACTTTATTTTGTTTGTGGGTCATTAATAAGCAAAAATTAGGTCCTTTATTATTAGGAAGAATTTTCATTTTGAATCTACTTTTTCATATTTAATCAACAAATAACTTTCCAACTAAGAAATAAAATTTTTTAGGTATGTCAGCATTAAAACAAAAGTTGAAATCAAGTGCTATTCCTAGCAGCTGCTTGTCATATCGACCACTTGAAAAATATACCATCATACAGAAAAATATATCACAATTTAATATTCAAAGCATGTTGATGGAAAACGGATCCTACTTTCGCCGCCATTTTTCAAAAATTAGCAGCGCCCTCTATATTCACTGAAAGTAGCGAATTGAATGTGGAGATGCTCCATTCTGCTGAAACCGTGTGTTCGTAGTAGGCATCAAAAATGAATTTCTTTGTCCAGAACTCGATGTAGTGTACTGAATTCACTGTCTGGTAAAAAAAAAAAAAAAAAAAAAAAAATACGGACCCAAGATGCCATCAGGACACAAACAATAATTTGTGGATGAAAAGGCTTGATGGGTTGGTTCATTAGTTTTTTGGGCGCGTCGATAGCTAGTTGATTTTGCGCCCTTTTACATGGCTGATGTCTTTACGCAATCCAGAAAATTCAACATGAATTTTATCTGACGCATTCCGGGGACAAACACAAACATCCACGCCCAAGGCAAGATTCAAACCGTCGACCCGATAGAATCGAGAACTGGAAAGCCTATGCCTTCGGCTACTGGGCCGGTTAAAGAGGCTTGACAACGACTTTCCGGCTACTCGCTGCCCCAGTTCCGATAATTTGGCGCAAAAAAAGTTCGATGAAAATAACCAGACTCCCTTTTTAAGGTTCCTTTGGGCAAATGCGCACACAAGACGACACGATCTCCGCACTTTATTATATGCTGAAAAGCATATATTGGTTTCGCCTGTGTGTCTGTCTGTCTGTCTGTCCGTCTGTATGTCCGACGATTACTCGAGAATGCTTTAACTTTTTCAAATTCTGCTTTCGCTCTTCGATAGAGACCCTTCCTGAGCTCACCTGATTAGTTTGTGATTAAAATCGGTCTAATAGTCACGTAACTATTGTGGCCCACCCCCCCCCCCCCCCCCCCCATTAATTTTTTTTATTGGCAATATAAAGCATGTAATATGTCATTCGAACGGCAATGACGAGCACAAGACGAATATGACATTCTTTTCGATTTTCGAAATGCTACATCCGAGAAAATGACTCCCAAAAGTACTAACATGAGCCCTTATTACGAGTTTTAGCTAAAGCTATATATAAGAATACAAGCATAATCAACATCTTTATGCGTCCGGCCGGCCATCGTTTGCACGATAACGTGAAAATGGAAGAACTCAACTGCGATATATCAACTTTTCATGAGCTCTCGTGGCCCCCTTCATGCACGTGCACTAATGTTAAGAATATGAACATAGGGCATGTAATATATCAATCGATTCGTACCCACGAGTCATAACTGAATACAGTGTCACTTTTTGGTTATCATTTAAGCATTGTTGATGGCAGCTTGGAGCACGTGCTCATTTCGTTTTAAAATTCATTGCTGTTAGGCCTATTGTAAAATGTGACTAATTAGTTTAAAGGCAATTGTTAAAAATGGCTCATTCATGTTAGGCCTATAGTTAAAATGACTAAATAATGTTAGGCCTATTGTTAAAAATGACTAAATGTTACGCCTATTGTTAAAAATGGCTAATGTTACGCCTATTGTTAAAAATGGCTAATGTTAGGCCTATTGTTTAAAATGGCTAATGTTAGGCCTATTGTTTAAAATGGCTAATTAATATTAGGCCTATTGTTTAAAATGGCTAATTAATGTTAGGCCTATTGTTAAAAAGACTATATAATGTTAGGCCTATAGTTAAAAAGACTATATAATGTTAGGCCTATTGTTAAAAATAGCTGATTAAAGTTAGGCCTATATTTAAAAATGATGTGAGTGTGGATAGAATCAGAGGTACTTCCATTGTTTATTTAAACAACTGCAAATAAAAGTGAAATATTGAAATTTAAAATAACATCTGCGTCACAGGTAAAGCTTCTTGGAATGCTTACAAGATTTTTCCCGACAATGCTTTGCAACAATGATTAAGAAGGGATGAATGGTAACTTTGATTAAGAAGGGATGAATAGCTCTAGCAGTGGAAAGATCATAGGCGAAGTAGTTTAAAACATTTAGACGTGCGAGCATTTCATTTCTCATTTCGCGCGTGCTTAGAAAGATACGTGTGAACGCTGCGATCGAATACGTAAATTGACATGCAGTTCTCGACATTGTTGTATAAAAAATATGAATGTAATATTAAACAACAAATATTTATATTCTTCTTTTCAGCATATTTGAAAATCGTTTTACGAGTTATATTCTTGTTCAACTAACAAATTAATGAGATCTTTTGAAGCACCCTCTAAATATATAAACCTTGCTGAGTATGTTATTTTATTAAACATAGGGTAATAATTAGTTGACTGTTTTTATTCTTTATAACGCATTTCCCCCAACAAGAAGAGCTGATGCACCTTTGTAAACGTGTTTGTCGGTTGAGGGATATTCTAGATATAAACGTGCAGCCTCAAATGACTTTCATATTCTTCATATCCGTAATCTCTTTTTCATATTGGCGCTCTACTTAAACTATTTTTAAGGAGCTGAGCGCCTGTTGTTTATTACTTTTTGGAGAAAGAAGAGGGATAAATGCGCAAGGTAGGAACAAATAAGTCACTGGGGGTTCTTAACATAATTATTTGCATTATCTCGCAAAAGGTACAATTGTGCAACATACCGAAGAAGACTTTTAATTTTGCTAGTCTATGTGTATTCGCTTCATGATTAGATTTTCACACTTTTGAAACAGCTTGTTTATAATCACATTATGCAAGGTCTTTTGGAAATAGTTGAGCTCCAATTTAAATGTATCAACTTACGGCAAAAACAAATCATAGTTCTAGACATTCTTTCCAGTAGGTAAAACGTTAAAGAAGACCAACCACTGTTGAATAGGTACATCAAAACATTACTAGAAGCAACATAAGATTTTTTCGCAAGGCTCTTTTTGGTTAACAAACTGATTAACAACATATGGAACTGATTGCAGTTAATGATATTGCCTAGAGTAGATTGGCTGAACTCATTCATTTGTGCCACAAGGAGTAAGATTCGGAGGCCTATAAAAAAATTTTGAATCATCACGTAGGCCTATAAAAAATTTTCAAATCGCCATATGCAATTCACAACCGAGACAGGCGACATTTTTCGTTGTCTCTTTATATTGTGTTCGAGCAAGTAAACGTTAAGCGTCTTTGATTTAAAAACTTTTAAGTTAACGATCCGTCATAAAATAAAGTAGAAAGGGGACATTAGCTCCACCAGTCTTTGCAGAACTCAATCAATTTCACTCTGACAGGTTTTCGCGCAGCATCCAAGAGCGCAGTTAGTTAACGGCAACTCAGTCCAATTACAGAAATGCAAATCTATCTTAGTTCCATGTAATTTCAAGCCGAACACAAGAAACTAGAACTAAATCTCCCGTCTAAATGTAAGACATAAAAAAGAAAATGACATTACACAGGTAGAAAAAAAAATGGTTCAGTCATACAAAATAAGAATGGCATCAGATAAGTTTACCCCCACCCCCAACTCCCCACTTTACGTCTTTTGCCTTTTTTTTTCTTAAAAAAAAAAGATAACGAATTCTGACGTAAAGAGAGAGTGAGTTCAGAAAAGCAGAAACGGAACTGAATACGTCCTAGGTTGGGATTTTCAATTTCGCTTGTCTCTTTTCTTCCTGATTGGTATTCATGCAGTTGTGCATGAACAAGATTGCTTATATGGGACTCCTTCCTAGCGGAATACAAAAGTGGATCTCTCCATCATTGACCGTGCAAAGTTGCATTGTCATTCATAAAAAATAAAAGTGAAAGAGGAAGAAGGAAACGCAAGAAAAGTCAGTTGGAATGAGAAAAAGGAGGACATACAAAGACGTATATAAAAAAATAGAACGAAAAAAGAGAAAAGGGAAGGAAGGAAGGAAGGTTGACAGGAACAGGAAAATGGGGTAGAGGAAATGAAGGGGAAGATAAATGATTTTTATTTTAAAATTAAATAAATTCATATGTCAGCAAATACGATTTAAAAAAAAAAAAAAAGAAAAAAAAAAAAACTTTTACAAGATGGGGTGTTTTCGAATAATTTTTCTGAAATGTGCATTTATTTATCTTAAAATTACATCTGCGATGTTTCTGCGTTTTTATTCGAATAACATTGTACGTATTGATTTATAACTCGTTCAGTTTAATGTGATCTAATTTTATAATGCAAAATAAATTTTTCACTCTTCAGCTGTAAATCATTTTAAACAGGTCTGCAACATATCGATTTTTCTCATGTATTCTCCTGGGATCCAAAATGCATAGAATGGGAAATTCTGAACATGAAAATTGTATCGAATTATTTGAAAGCGTATATAATACTAGGGAGAATTCAAAAATACACGAAATGTTTTAAAATGCATCGAAAAAAAATTTCTTTAAATATTTCATTTCTCTTCGATTTCAATTCTGGCATCTTGAACCTGATTTCCTTTCCTTCCTTGAAACTCGTGCATTTTATGTAGACTGAATACTTTTTTATGAAACTAAAAATAGAAATTAAATTTTAATTTCAGATAAATATTTAAACACAAAATACTCAATATCACGCAGTAAGCTATTTTTGCTCACAATCTAACCTGATTCCAGAAAGTCCCCTATCTCCACACTTTGCTAAATATGAAACCCATCTGAATTTCACAAGAATTATTAAATATTACTAATACAGGGCTACAATAAATGAGTCATTCGATTTCAAAACGCTGCATTTTCCTTATAGAACACATATAGAAATAATTGATATATGAAAATAACCGTAGGCTCTTCAAGTTTGCAACATGATATACCACTTGGCAGCACGCTTGCAGAATCTTTACAAAATAGCGACAAACAGGAAAAGAGTTTCTGTGCTGGAATATGCGACATCGGTTATTGCAGCGCAGCCTGCATTCTGAAGATAGTACTGAAAGGAACCTTAAGGAACTTGTCAACAACACTGGTAGAATTCAGGGAACGCATCAATTCTGTGATGACCTTTGCTCCAATTGGCCAATGCTCAGTGAGTTTACGATTCTATTCATGTATCAATTATATCAATATCAATTGACCAATGCTCGTATAATATTTTAGAAAATAGTGTTTGGACTCGAATGAAACATTTATAGTACTCTTGCATAATGTTTTAAAAGAATTAGGTTTATTTTAAGTATCGCGTATAAAATGCATTTGAATATTTACTATTTCCAGAATTTCATGTGCCTGGAAAAGCTGCAAAACTGCGAAGGAGTTTCCCGAATATTCACGGCATCTTTGCCGTGAACACCTTTGTTACAAGTATTTATGCCGTAAACTTTTACGCTGCGTGATTATAAAAAAAAATTAATAAAAGCTAAAATCACAAAATACCGTATATAAAAAGGGATATTAAAAACATGTAATAAAACTTGAAAAATTATTTACAATATTGATCAGTTTAATTACAAAAAAATTAAAAAATACAATAGGAACCTGATTGGTCCCTATTATATATAAATAGCCCTAAGGCACATTGTAACATTCAGTCTTGTTGAAAAATGGACGCGTAGCGCCCGAAATACGTATCCAGGCGTAATAAATATTTTGTTGTGGAAAAGCGGTTTTGGCTCTTTGTGTTACCATTGATGTTATTTATCCACAGTTAAGGTAATTTGGTTTTTATTTGTTATATACAATATTTAGTATTTGATAATTAAACTAAGATATAAAGCGAAAAAGCGAAAGGAATAATTTCGCAACCTGGATTCGAACCAGGGACCACGAGTATCTACATCGTCGCCTCTATCAACTGGGTCACCACGGATAAATTGCATACTGTACTCTCGTATCCAGTAATGTATATAACAGCAATATCAGCACATGACTGAATCAATGAAAACATGGAAAAATTCCATAGTCTGTTTATAACCGCGGCAGATGTCGGGAGCACAAACATCTATCGTGAATAACACCTACGAAAACTGCATATCTTTGAGAGGTAGACAGGGATTGGATTAAGAATTTCGAGAGAGAGCAGTCATCGTGGACTGATGGTTCGAGATCTGGGCAAGCAAATCGTGCTATAACTGACATTTCCGCAACGGAAGTTGACATTTTACTTTAAAAAAATGTTAGAATCAATGACTATTTGACTAGTCTACTACCATCGTGTTCCGAACGCTGATATTCTCATCAATAGATCACAGATTAAACTCTCAGTGCGTATAAAAGCTTACATATCATTACAGTAGCGTCTGTTTCGTGTCGAAGATGTCGCAGTAAACTCATCTGGCATTTTAGATTTAAGCATTTTAACGAAATATTTTTGCCATTTTTAACGGAAAATAATTTGTTGCCTATTGTATGCGATAGCACAGCAGCGCACCAACCGGCAGGAAAGCAGATATTGATATATTGCATGTAAATCAACTGGTTTTGTTTCTTCAACTATTAAATTTTGAAAAGCCTGAATTAATTTTTACGAATTTCTAAGAATTTTCTTACAACCTATGTTTACAGAAAATTAACGCATATAATTATTCTTCCAAAGGAAATTGTTTAAATAATGAATATTTGATGTAAATGAGCTTGGCTTCCTAATAAAACGGTTGTTTTAGTTTTGTGTTTATTTTCATTCGTTATGAGAACATCGATGATATTTCGTTTTACAGTCAATTTCTGTTATAGATTATACTAATAGTAACAGCTAATAAATTTTAGTTTTAATAATATTTATTGTAGTTTTAATAAACGATAATTAAACTTTCATAAAAATTCTTAACCTTTAATTATATTATACCACAACTCAAATTAAAAAACAAAGTTAATTTTAATATTGAAATAACTTTTAAATGAAATTACAGTCAAATTTTAAAAAGTAACTTTAAAATCATTACAAATATATTTAATTATAAAGTGAAGTTCTAAATGGATTAAAAAATGCAAATAATAATTTTCATATATGTAATAAGTTTATAATTTTTTTTTTGGGGGGGGGGAGGTTTGCCTTCAAATTTTGATTTAGAAATTTGACAGTGTAATATAGTTTAAACAAATAGGCGATGATTATATAGTTATAATACAAAATATTTTTTCAAAAAATTGTTAATAAAAAAATCATTTGCCGTATAATGTTAGATATCATGAATATTTTAAGGTTTCCTAAAATAAGGTTTCCGATAATAAAAATAAGTGTGGATTAAGAGAAAGAAAAAACTATATTCCAAAAATTTTAAACAAAATTCCAAAATGGATATTAACCCTGACTTCATAGAATCTAATCAAAATAAGGCTATTGATTTGGAAAGACTACATATAAATTATACAGAATGAAAAAAAATTTGTTTTCAAGTAAAAAAAATATACCTTTGCTTATTATTACTTATGGTAATATAAAAATATAAAATAATTGATCAAAGCTGTTGGTTTATATAAATAATAATCGGAATAAGTTTTATTTTATCCTCTGAAAACAATTTTTACAATTTTTCAAATTTTGCAAGCTGGACTTTCCAATATAAGCCAATTATGGGCTTCTGAAAATGCCAGAGATTCCCTGTAAATTTCAGCAATTATGATAATAAAATTTTAATAATAATAATAATAATAATAATAATCATAATAATAATAATAAATAAATAAATAAAAAATAAATAAATAATTTTTTAAAAAATGCACTTTTGAAAGGTGGTTGAACTTTTTCTTCTAATAAGTGTACAATATTTTTAGACTGTATTTTTTTTATTCAATTTTGTTTGCATGAAACTCTGGAATATTATTTCACAATTTTTGATAAATTTGGAAAACTTATCGGCAGGAACAGAAATATTTTTGGAAAACGCTGTTTAGATTATTGGTGCAGTTTATCGCAGATCCTCTTTTTGTTTTAAACATTTTATTAGTACATTGTTAGAAAAAACAAATGAACCTTTAAAAACTTGAAGTTTGCTTCAAAAAAAATAATTAACTTCCGCGGAATTAAGTGAAGTTGTGTATAATTCAACTGAACACAAGTAAATGCGGTGGTGGTGTTGCTTCCCCGCCACTAGGATCGCTAATGCATGCCTTGCAGCAGTAGACAACGTTGCAAAGCGAGGCTGCACGGACTTACTTCCTTAGATTATGCCTGGACTCTACGAGGTGTTGGAAACGTTCTGAAGAGATATTAACATAACTGATCATAACTGAGCCACACTTTAGCCTGACATAACCTTGTTGACACGTAGGATCCATAGCTTCATGCGGCATACGCCGCACTCTCACGCATCCATCAGATCGATACAACTGAAACCGGGATTCATCTGACCATGCTACACTCCGCCACTATTCCATGGATTTGTGCCATCTGCCGATAGAAACTTCTTGACTTCATCATCAGGACAAATAATAAAAACGTCAGTATCCTCAAAGAAGTGTCTCAATGCCTCTATTCAATGCCTTGTGGTAATGTTCGCGGGCCCATGCCAGTCGTTGAACTCTGTATCGAGGTGTCAGAAAAAGGACACGAGTCGGCCATCGGCTGATGAAACTTATGTGGTGTATTTGTCTCCGTACAGTTCTGGTAGAAATGGGTTTCTGACGCCCCACATTCAAATCGGCGATGATCTGACTCACAGTAGCTCGTGGATCGCTTCGTATGGCTGTGCTGAGGTGACGTGACATCCGTTCGTCAAACACTTGTAGTCGACCTGTGCGGCGGTTTACTTAAGTGGAAACATTGTCTTTGCAAAATTGAAGATCCAGCCTAGACACTATTAACCTCAGAAACCCGAATTCTTGTGTAATCTCCGATATTCTATAACCCATGCGTCTTGCACCGATTATCATCCCACGTTCAAAGTCGGTTAACTCGCGACATGTGCCATGTTCATTACACACTGTCTGTAACAGATATCGTGTCTACACTAGCGCTATACGTGGCACATCTTCAAATTGGACAACCCTTCTCGTGAATCTTGGCCACTCAGTTTATATCAAGAAGTCCTCTTAAAGTCGAAAATTTAAGTAATGGTATGTAAGTTTTTATACGAGTATGTTTTGGTCCATGTTGCACAAATATAAATCAGGAGAAAGGTTCCACTTTGCAACAGTAAGGATTTATTACAGAGACGCGTTTCGATCTTAGAGAATGGTCTTAGACCAAAACGCGTCTCTGTAATAAATTGTTACTGTTACAAAGTGGAACATTTCTCCTTATTTATGTTGGTGTTTGCTTGAATTTTTAACAATGTTCCTATAAGCCTATAGATTGCAATGAAAGTAAGTATTAATTTGTTGTCTACATCATTCGTAATAGGGAGATCTATCCTTTGGAATAGTTACTGACTTGTGAGAGTAGAACTATTACAGTTTCTTTAATGCGTAAAGAGGAATTTCCAAATTAGCAAGAACATTTGAAATAGTAATGACTTTAAATAGAGAAAAATAGTAAAGAAAATTCCACGGCCTGGACTCGAACCAGGGACTTTTGGGCTACCGTCCCGATGCTCTAACCACTAAGACACCGTGTACATGGAAACTGACGCTATCAAATATGTCCTGTGTGCATAGGTTAAAGCGCGGCTCCTTGTTCGCAAGCCAGAACTATCTTTACTATTAAATGGCGAATAACATTATAATTAATAATTGGAAAATGGTCTTTGGAGGATTTTTTCACGCCATTACCTCCGATTTTGATGAATAATAAAAGAAAAATAGTAAAGAAAATTCCACGGCCTGGACTCGAACCAGGGACCTTCGGTGTCCATGGTGGCTTAGTGGTTAGAGCATCGGGACGGTAACCCGAAGGTCCCTGATTCGAGTCTAGGCCGTGGAATTTTCTTTACTATTTTTCTCTATTTATTCATTAATATCGGAGATAATGGCGTGAAAAAATCATCCAAAGACCATTTTCCAATGATTATAGTAATGACTTTATTAATGGCCATTCGGGTTTCTGGGAAAGTAGAAATAAGAAGAAATAAAAAAAAATTCTGAAAAAAAGTAAAAAAAACCTTAAAAATGAATCAAAATTTCAAGTTGATTTTGAATTTATAAACTATTTGTTTAATTTAAATTTTCGACTTCTGTTTTAAAAGCAATGGACAAGGAGAAGGGTTGAATTCTTTTTAAAACTGCATGGCTCTAAAATTTTAAGGAACTTATAATCGTAGTGCACAGCTTTCACTCCAATTTTTTCTTAAGGCATTTATAAAAGCGCAAACATTTCAAGAAAACGAGAAGCTGAGTTGAGAAATTAATAAAAGTTGTAAACTATTTGGCCAATTTACTACAAATATTAAAAACTCTTCACTTAAATTCGTTTTAAATTGAACAGCAAAAAGAGTTCTTGATTTCGTTTACGCAAAATGCAATTGAAAAAAAAAAAGTTTTATGGTTATTTAAATTTTTTTTTTGTGTTGACTTGAAAAAAAATTTCATTATCTCCCGACCGAAATGTTATTTACGAATTCGAGTTGATGGGAAAGCATTCATCTCCTAATTTCAGTCAATCAACTCTGAGACAAGGCAATAAATAAAATTTCGCCTCACGAATCAATATGAAGACGGGTTCTCTTTATTTAACAATACATTCGGCGAAAATTTCTCCTTTTTCTCATGTCTCGCACGTCTCCTGTCTTTTTAAGGCCATTAATTGTCTGTCTACTCGTAATTGAATCGTTGTTAAGGAGTCAACATCTTCTTTGTATTCAGGCGTCATTTGAAATGGTTGGGAAAGAAGGGGATGGAAAACATTTGTGCTGGTTAAACAATTTTCTCTCTCTCGCCCGTTGAAGAACTTGAAGAAGGAATAGCAAGCGACGAGAAAAAGAGAGAAGGAGGGAAAGAAGACGGGTGAACGAAGAAGACGAAAACAAAAAAAAATTATTGTGTATTTTGTGTGTAATGTGTGGGTCCATGTGTGGTACTTTCAAAGAACGAGAACCAAGTTTGGTTTCCTGACAAGAGCCTTTCGTGGCAAGTCGTCAACATCCATTAGAAAAATTCGCGAAAACGTCCTAATTCAATTCGTGGTTGTCCTCTTCTTCCTCAGCTTATGCAATTGGGAGAAGACTCCTCGACACGTCTGGGCGCAAAGGCGGTTGTTCTTAAGAAGAAGACAAGAAGCGGGGATACATATATAAATCTCTCTCGTTCCTATGAAAAAAACATGTATGCGAATTTGATATCGATTCATGGGCATAAATCGCATGAAAAAAAGGGGAGTCTGTTCCGGATTATTTCGCGGTCTCCCTATCTTTCTGGCTACACGGCCGAAACGCTCCCTTTTGCTCAGGAGAGAAGAGCTACTTGTGTTTGGATTTGATTATAGGGTTCGTTCGAAACCACCAGTTGGACAGAAGAGGGCTTTATTCTTGCACATGCACTACATTCTCGGCCATCTTTCCAGCCCCCTCGTCCTTTTCTCATCTCGCCTTCCTCTTTTCTTTTCCGCTTTGGGTTACTTGACAGGATGCTGGCAAAGTGCCAAGTGAGATCATCACATTCTAAATTCCATTTACTTCGGTAAGATTTAGATTACGAGTCTTGGGTCACGTGGTAAGATATAGACGAGCTCTCGTTGCTTGCGTGAAGGCGAGAGATGAGTGAGATGACGTCCCCAAATGGGCCTATTCTCCACAATGATCCTCTACGAGAAATAGGACTCCGTTCCCTATTCTCCCACCGGGTTTTGCAAAAGATGAGATTTATGGGGCAATGAGTTTGAACTGCTAAGTCTCCGTTTGTATCGCTCGAGAAAAGAAGAGGGGAAAAGAAATCCATGGGAAATGGAAAACATATAATTGGGTTTCCATTCGAGATCACCTCATTTAGAACAACTAAAATGATTCTTTTTTTTTTCTTAAAAAAAAAGAAAGAACAGTTAATGTCGGAAGTTAGTGTTTAGTCCTCTAAATATAGGTCCATTCATCCAACTTGAGAGAAACGTGTAGTAGTCATTTAGCAATTTTTTGCACACAGCTCTAAGTGGATACAGTTAAGAAGAAATATTTTTATTCAAAATTTAATTGGCATTCCTATATATACATAGTCATTTATTAATAAGCAAGATATAAGACAAAATTATATGCGCAGTTCATGAGATCATACCGTAAGATATACATAGCGATAAAATTGTAGAAACATGGCAATGCAAATTTTAATGATATTAAGTGAATGATGCTAATTACTGAATAGAACCAGTGTTATTATAAAGTCAAGTGACTAACTTAAGTAGGATGATTTCATGAAAGAATCAACAGAGAAAAGGAAGACTGGAATGCCTGCGCTTCTTTGTTAGAATTATTTTATTGATGAAAATATGAAAAAAAATTCCACAGCGTGGACCAGGAACCTTCAGCTAAACGTGCTGACGCCCTAAACAAATTAGCGTGCTTTTCGTAAATCAGTATCCTATTTTTATCAATAACACTAGTCAACACACATTTTATGACTAAGACAACACATAGTGTTCTTAGTAGTAATTTGCATGTAGAATCCGAATCTGCTTTTAGATTTTTTCTATCATGTCAAGTTTCCAAGTTATGCACATCGAGATTTCTATGTTAAAGTAATGGGTGTGAAGAGAAGCGGCTACAATGTTAAAGTATCCATATTTTGGGGCCGCAAGGAAATGTTTACTGAATGATTTAAAAATGTTTCATTGTAAAACAAGAAAGCTGTGCGTGCTAGAGAAATTTAAAAATTATATTCGTAATCAGCAGAAAAAATACTACCAAAAATCACCCACTCTCATTTTGTCACAAGAAAAATCTTAAATTTTGTTGGCCAGTGTAATTTAAGCATATGAGGTATGGCGTATAATAAATCATCTCCGTCCATTCATCAGTTATAGTGTATTCTTTAAAAATTATTTTTCTTGTACCTCCTGGATACGGCATTTGAAAAGCGACACAGGTATAGTTTTAGGAAACGAAGCAACTAGTTTTAAATTAATCCCATTTTATAAATATGACGATTACTGCTAGTACCAATGTTACAATATTTTGTTCTATAAGAGTTATGAGCATCCAAAGCAGGCAAATCCTTTTAAAAGACAGTTTGCAGTGCTTTTGCCCAAAATTTTTATCTGTAGAATGAAATAAACAGTCAAGTGAACAATTATGTTATGTTATATTATAAAATTTTAAATATAAAAATAACCGAAACGCAGTTAGTAAATTTAGCATTATCTATGTATAAGAAAAATAAGCCTTATTATAGAGGACACTTTAAGTTGCTGTTATTATCAAAGCAAAAACACGCATTCATTAAATTCACAATAATACACATTAGCTTGGAGTTAATAGTCAAGATGGTGACGAACATAGAGAAGAAATAAGACGAAGAGCTCTGAAATGATTCCTATAAATGTGATTTCTAAGATAAAAAAAAAATGCGTTTTTTTTGAAAATGATCCAACAAACTCAGAACACATATGTAGGTGATTATATACATTACAGCATAAAGAGAAGTGTAAAAATAAACGACTTAGTTTCTCTGAAATACAAAATTTCGGATAAAATTCTGTTCCACCATTTCAAAAATAATAACGCTTTATTATCAAATCATAACATTCAACCTAATAATCAAATTCTTGCGACTCTCGGTATCTGGCTATTCTTAAGAGGAATCGTGAGTTTTCTTTCAGTTTAAGCATCTAATCAGAACAAAATGCCAGTTTTATATAGAAAGAACGATTTTTAAGGGCAGGGATAACTTTTCGACAAGATAAATCTCGGCAGTCAGGCAAAGTCAGATTGTAAATTACCAAACGGGGGAAAATGTTTCCTTGCCAACACCTTAAAGGCACAACATTATTAAAATATATGTCGTTTTGAACGATAGTTTCAGAAGCAATAGCACCATGCTGTCGAGTAAAAAAGCATAAAAGCCGGTCAATAGTGTGTAGAGAAGGAAAAACGCCATTACCTTATTGCAGTAGATGTCGTAAAAAAATATCTAGCATGTTTTAAAACGGCTGTAAAATCCACCCCGTTTTCCATAGTCGTAAGGAGGGAGAGAGAGGAAAAAAGGTAAAGGAGGTTTAACATTGTTATATTCATAGATTAAAAAAAGAGAAAAAGGCAAAGAATAAAGATAAAATACCATTCTTAACAGTTTTCCTTGTATAAATACACTCTTTAAGTATTATGATCGAAAAATTGCCGGTTAGGCGACAATATTTTGGTGAGCTTTTAAAGAGGAAAAATTTTTTTAAATAAGTGCTTTTATTGTAAAAGAACGTTATATGTTATAAATTTTTAATATGTTTTATATTTTTAAATTATGTGCTTGCACTAAATGAATTACAGGCATTCTTACTTGCTTAAAATTTCTAATGACGTTCAAGTCTTTGCCTACTTACAGGTTATTGAAAGTAATATTATTGCAACAGTTCATCTTTATTCTGTTTTGAGGTTAGTGCTTCAAATTGTACAGGGGGATTGATGATTTTTCTTCTAAGTTTCACGGCTATAAAAAAATATGGTTTGTAGACCGCATGCGTCGTTAGTTTCTGCCATCTAGTGGCAAAAACTTGAAATGCTAAAGTATGAAGAAAACATGAAAAACACAGTTAACAGCAAGTGGTTTGCTTCAAACCAAAGATACTACGAGTATCTTTTGAATTTAATCATGTATTGCTGATTTAATCCATTTACTGTGTGATTCAGTCAATTTCTGACCATTTCATTACTATGATTTATTGACCCATTAATGTTTAAAAACTTAGCATTTCAGTATGATATTTTAGGCAGTTCGGAGTTTTTATTCCCGTGGAAAAGTCTTGATGATATGCTCAATGTGGCCACCACGAACGTTTTGAACTGCTCGCAGCCGAATGGTGAAGTTGTTCATAACTCTATCCAGGATTTCTGCATCCACAAGGGCGTAGCAGTCGACGATGCTTTGTCGCAGCTGGTCTAGGGTTCTTGGTGCTGTAGTGAACCTGTCTTTAAGGAACCCCCAGAGATAAAAATCACATGGGTTTAGGTCAGGACTCGTAGGGGGCCAAAGGAAGTCACTCCTGAATCGATCTGGAAACTTGTTTGAAATGACACGATTTCCGAATTTCTGATTGAGAAAGTCTAACACTTCATTAGTGGTGTGAGGCCTAGCCCCATCCTGTTGAAACCATTGATGTCGAAGCGGTATACGCCTCCTTCGCAGCTCGGGGATGAAGAAGGTTTCCAACATGTTAAGGCAACCTTGTGCGAACATTTTCGACAACTTCGGCGTTCGAACACGCGCTTCGCTCCCGCCTTTTTTCTTGCCTTTAACACATCCAGTGGCACGAAATTGCTTGACAAAATCCATGATTGCTTTCCTGCCTGTGCGTCTCGACACTTATACTCCTTCCGGAACTTTCTTTGCACGGTTACAGGCGATTTTGTCTCGAAATACCATTCGACAACCTTGCATTTCTGCTCTGTTGATAAAGCGGGCGCCATTTTTCAACAATACGATTTTCATGCAGCGCCGTTGCAACAATACAAACTCCAACTATTTAGAAATTCGATATGGCGCTCATATTCTTTCAATTGTTTATCCCTAATGCACGTCATTCGAGTGAAGTGGTCAGAAATTGACTGAATCACCCGGTATTATAAACTTTCCACAAAGTAGAAGTGTGATTATTAAAGATTAATCATTTACTAATTTAGTGGTTTCTGAACAGAACTGATGAATCCTTATATATAGCATGCCAAAATATTGCCAACATCCATCCACTTCAGATTTTGAACGAATAAACGAATTAACCTGGCTTTCGACGTCCATTCGAAAATTGATGAAATGGCTTCCGGCTTCAATTCTTTTTGATTGCAATAAAGGCCGAAAATCCGACCGTGTGAAGTGAGCTGAGCAGACTTTGCATGATGCAGTTATCTTAAATTCTGTATGCGCCTTTATCTTTATAATACAGGCTTTCCTTAAGGCTTATGTGTAGGCTTTTGGAAACCTGTGACAGATTGTTCTGGATCAGCTTTTATCCTGTAAGTAAGGGTGTGTCTAAAAAGTCCGACCGGTTGATGCCCGTCCCAAATAGCCTGTCCATAAAGTAATGACCGGTCGCGGTGAGCGTTTTCATAAAGCGACCGGAGTCGAACGCCGGTCGGCTGCCTCTGTGAGTAGAATCAAAATGGCGGACGAAAGTAGACAAATTCAAGTGTTCGAGTGCCCGATACGTAATAAATATTTTTTTGAGAAAGGAGGTGGTTTGATTGATTTGGTTTGGTTGGTATTAACGTCACTTTCTACTACTATATCATATCAGGACGGCGATATAGGGGCCGCAAATTTTGCCTCGCAAGGGTTCTTTAACGTGCAGCCGGCATACGACTACACGGGACTAACGGCTTTACTTCCCTTCCGAAGGAAGTGCGTGATCTCAGGATTTCCCCCTGAAAAATCTTCGTCGTCCTCAGCCGGGATCGAACTCGCGTACTCGGGCATCAGAGGCGATGATGCAGCCACTGAGCCACCAAAGCCGATAGAAAGGAGATGCTGAAGTACATATTGGACAGCATCAAGAAACAAGGAGATGAATACGAAAAAAAAAGACGGGTGAAGAAAATTTATGTATGTACACAATTTTAAATCATAACTTAAATGATGATGAACCTTGCTGCGACGTCATTTTGAAACATGAATGAATAAATGGAGCGAACGGCCGCCGACCGATCGCTGATCGTACCATGTGACCTGTTGGCAACTGGTCGGACTTTTTAGACACGCCCTAAGATAACCGGGCTCACTGGATGAGACACAAGCCATGTTTTCTTCATACCTGTAAGGTTTTCCTGTTCGTCCCTAGGTGGCGAAACTACATCACGGATTTCGTTTTATAAATTATCATTACGGTGAATCCTCCCATAACGAGACCCATTCGTACCACGTTATATGGAAATCCCATTATAAGAAACTCAGAATTAGTACATACAAATCAGGTTAATTCGTACAGTCTTATAAGAATGTCATATTAGTAAGGAAATATCAAATTAATCTCTAATGCGTTACGGTATATACAGGGTGCGGCAGGTATTTGAGAACAAAACGACGTCCGCAAGGAGCAGACACTTAAGATACCACAGAGCCTTAATACAATTTACATTTTTGTACAAAGAACTACAAAATACATATTGCTATTCAATAAAACCACCGTCCGCCGCAATGACAGCCTCCACAAGCTGTCGGAATCGCTGGCAGGCAGCAATGAGATGGGTCTTCTGGATTTCTGCCATTGCCTCCACAATAGCTGACCCGAGAGCCTCTACAATAGCTAACCCAGTGTGGATGTTTGTTGAACTCCCTCTCAACGAAGCCCCAGACGTAATAGTCAAAGGATTGAGTTCAGGGGAGCTGGGGGGCCACATGTTGGGAGAGATGTGGTCGTGAAGATTCGTGGTCCATTCTTGGGTGCTATGGGCCTTATGACTTGGAGCAGAGTCCTGTTGAAAAACATACGGCCTACCACGTGCTACAGCATTAATCCAGGGCTTCAACAGCGTCGAATGGTCGCCTCATTAACCTGCAGCTCCCTCCCGAGTGCCCTTATGGATTTCCCAGGGTCCTCATCGATTGCAGCTTGGACAGAACAGATGAATTCCGGCGTCCTGATACGGTCCGAGTGCCGACAATGCCGTTTCCTCTATGAAACAGTTGGCACATCACCACTGGCAGCGTCCAGTTCTCCCCGAACTTTGAACATGAACGAACGGGAGACTTTCAGGAATGCAGCAATCTCAGAGTCGGAGTGTCCTGCAGCCAAGGAAACGAAGACAGCATGTCGTTTAATTTCCTGGGTTATCTTTAGATCCGCCATGTTTATCTGAATTGTTAAATAGTATGACGTAATAGTCATACTCACGTGTTCTCAAATACCTGCCGCACCCTGAAGAAATCGTGTACCGTGTTATATGGAAACCGCGTTGTAGGAACACCGCCTTATAAGAGGGTGACTTTGTAATAGGTGTTCGTTGTTGTTTTTCCTCCTTGATATTATTTGAGAGCCGTAGAATAATTTTATTTTCTTATAAATAATGTTACGTTGGAGAATTCTATGAGGTGGAGACAGGTCAAAAGAACGAACTTATTACAGAAAATAATAGATGAATTAGTTGCTATCATGTTCAGCAAAAATAATTTAGCTAATAAAAATAATTTTCTAAGTATATAGGGTGTCTCACCTAAAGTGAACCAGTAGCCACTTCTAATATACAATCAGTGGAAGAATTATTGTACTTTTATGTGAGAAGTTTTTATGTGTATAATTAATTAAAAAATAGGAACTCCATTTTAATTAATTATACATTATTACAATTCATACTCTTATATAGTTTTTATGTGTATTCCATTTCCAAAAAAAAAAAAAAAAAAAAAAAAAAAGGATACCATTTTCGGGAGAGGCCGTGGCCTGGTGGGCTTTCACTGAAATAACTTCTGTGAAGTTAAGCAACATCAGGCAACAACTTCCATTGTGTTAAGGAACAATTTCTGTTTATTGCCTTTTCTTAAAATAGGATATTTTCCTATTTTTCCATAAAAATATAATCCGAAAATACCATTAAGCTTATACCATTAAAAATGGTCTTTCCATTGCACATTTCAAAGTTACTTCCATATTCAAAAATAGCGTCGGTTTTTTTTTTGAAATGGAATACACATAAAAACTCCCCACATAAAAGTAGAAACATGTAGGAAAATCGACTCCAGTGGGCGCGTAATTACCAAGGATGAATTATGAACGAATCAAAAAGGATTGTTAATCTGAAGAGATCGATCCGGGAAAAGGGGTGTCAGATTGTGGTTTCAGTCACAGGAGAATATGGACCCTGTTTCCCCAAGCCATGTGGCAATGGCCTATGAAAGCTTTTCTTGGCATTGCCTGGATTCCTTAATCAGAAATGATTAACACATAACTGGACCATGCATCCCTACATGGCCACTACATGGTCATTCGAAGAAGACTAGGCAGTGTTTGTACCGATCCAGTAATGTTACCCGATCTCAATCCAATCAAAGTCTTTATGATACGTTAGAAAGGGAGGTCCGACATTCACACCACTACCGTTTATTATTATGCAGCTTTGAACTTTCATACTAGAGGCACGGATCATTATTCCTATGGAACGTTTCAGGCTCCTTGCGGAATGAACGACCGAAGAATCTAGGCAGTTTGCAGGCACATGGGTGAGCAATACCGCTTTAGGTGAGTTCATATAGTGAAATTGAATAAACTTTCAACAACGTAAGAAGAAGAAAGCGTAATTATAAATTTTAATAGACAATATTATATAACTTAACAATATATATAATTAATTAGTTTTTACAAATATTATAAATATAAATTATAATAAATTAGTTATATCCATATATAATAATCTTATGAAAATTTAGCGAAATTTTAAATATTAAAATCTCAGGCTCTTTAGAAACGCGAAACCGCAATGAATTAATAAAAAAAACAACATTTTTTTGTTTTTAAAAAATTATTTTTAAGTTTATTAAACAAGCGCTTTCTGAAATTTTCACATTAATTTAAATAATTTAGATTCATTCACCTCGTCTAATAAAACGCTTTAAAACGTCTTTAAAACTCCGAGAGGCAATCGATTAACAAAAAGAGATTTCATTAAAGAAAATGCTTTACATAGATGATAATAACTAAAGCGGAAGTGAAATTTAATAGCAAACAATGAAGAGAAAAAGCTTCTAAACATTTCATGTAAAATCATCATAAATGTATACTATCGGCTCTTTCTTCCTTCCTTATTAAAAAAAATTCTCTAACGTTTAAAATTTGCTTTAAAGATTGCGCTCTTCTCCCACTGGCCACGAAATTCTTCACAGTGAATGATTAACCTGAGTTTTTTGTTTAAACTCCAAAGCTTGTCTTTGTCTCTTTATGTACCTTTCTAAAACTTTTCAATTAAAACTACCATTTGTTTGAACGAAGCGGAGTAAAAACGCCGAACATTGTTGCTACGTAGAAATGGGCGAGGACGACGACTGATGAGCAAATAAATGCTCGTCTTAGAGTAAACGAACACCAGCGTTACCAATTTATTAAGATTTTTTTTAAATAAAGAAAAGGAAATAATAAAAAGACAATTTTCTCTAAGAGAACAACATGAAAAAATAGTCTACGCTTTTAACGAAATAAAAAAGAAAACCCGCTTTCTTCTTCCGCTCCAAATGAACCAGAAAACAATTCGCAGGATCTAGCATTTCAATAGTGAAAAAGAAGAAAAGTTTCTTTGTTATACAAGTAATCTTCACAAAAGGAAATTTTTAAACCTGTCATGCCAACTTTAGCTCGGAGGTTAATTAGTTTTGTCGTGCCTCTGAAATGAATACAAGTGATTGACATGGGGGACCTCTACATAATATATAAGGTTTGAACAAGTTCAGCTAAACAGCAGGGAAATGGTGACGTGGACCATGGACAAATTTAAACGGCTAGCAGAGTTGAACTGCTATGGACGGTTGCAAAAATACAAAAGAAGCCCGAGGATTACTTTGAAAGTTAAACAACACACTTGTGTCGTTTGGCTTTGCAAGTTTTGCGTTTGCTTTTATGAATACGTTATTTGTTAGTAGAATTCAAACATCTAAGAGCCTAAATACGCATAAATTGACTTAGGAATAGCTAACAACTAAGTTCAATTGAATAAGTTTAGCGAGTAGCTCAGATTGAGGATTATAAAGGGAAATACAGTATAAGTATATGAAAAATTTTCCGGAATAAAGGCACAAAAGTAAACAGAATGTATACTAATATGACAAAAAAGGAAAAAATAAGTATGTGGATAATAGTAAATAAAAGAAATAAAAAACTCTTTCACCACAACAAAAAGAGTTTTTTATTTCTTTTATTTTTAAGTATAAGTATAATTTTGAATTATCCCGTGCCGAAAGTATCCGGACACTCCTTCTCCGAAGTAGATCTAGCTATTCACGCAGTCCATTACGTCATCGAACGATATAAATGCGCTGATTTGAGGACTGTGAGATCATATGCGTGCGTTATGCAGACAATGACTAAGTCAGCAGAGCACAGTGACTTCGAACGTGGCATGATCATGGGATACTACCGTTGTAGACAATCGGTTCGTAAGATCTTCGCTATGATACAGGAGCCGAAAGTGGTGTTATTGTAAAATGGAAACGTCGAAGAATGAAAGTGGTAGCCGAAGAAACTTATTGATAGCATTAGTCAAGCCCTGAAGAGGGTATGAAGGAATATCGCATATCCCCGGTGGCAGCGATCATCGATGAATTTCAACATGTGTCGGGCGTCGAGGGCTGATTGACAGTTTTTTATAGAACTAATCAACGGAGAGAAGCATGGAAGAACGACCAATCTAGACAGCGAAATCATTATCATTTCAAGCATCCCATGATAGAAATAGTATTTATATTGAATCTAATCATATCGTTCGTTAGCTTAGACTTCTTATAGAATAAGTTTAATAAAGTGTAGGTTCACCGTGCCACTTCATTAGGTTTACCGTAGCATGTGAAGTCACCTTAGCCTTGGAAACTTCTATATTCGGCTGGGCATAGTGATTCAACAAGATGCTGGTATTGTTGCGGAGGTAAAAGTACCATGCAGATACAGTTTATCGCGGATTTCTCGAGATTCGATAAAGGTGCAGACATTCATTACACTGCCTTCTGCCTTAACATACTCAGTGGTCATGGAAGGATGTGCTTAGTCATGTGCTGTAACGCTCGCACGTGTATCCAAGATATGCCGGAAAAGATACAAAGATAACAATGTTGTTGTTTTCTATAAATGACTAAAATTTTCATTCATCACATGCAGGAATTTCGATCATCCGACCAAGCGACCTTTATCTACCCATTTATGAACAAGTGCTGGTGTTTACTAGTTCGTCTTCGAGCTGCGTCTAGTGGTTCTATGTACCAACGTCGAAAACTGACATGATTCGGATAATTAGTGGACCATCTGTTTGCTTGCATAATCTTAGTCATCCATCTCCAACTTCTCTCCACAATGAGCGCTCCCTGGCTACTTGGCATTCTACTTTGTTGGAAGAAACACTATGTCAGCCTGGAGTTGAATCTAATTAAGCCCACATGCGGGCAGTGTATGTGCTCGAATATTACTGATTGCGTAAGAAATTATAAGTTTGGATAATGCTGTGAAATTCTGAATCCTTCCTTGTGAAGTTGGATATGCCAAAGAATTATCTTATAGTTTAATTCTGAAATGACTTGAGTACGCGCTATGAATGAAAGCTTTCTTTAATAGACCGTCAATTTTTTCCGCTTTTCCAAACACAGAGTCACCGAAACGCGAATTGCGGAGGATGTTAGTTGCGAGATTCTAAAGAAAAATTACTATGGTATAAGATTTCTTGAATAATTTTTATATACTTTTTAACTATACAAGGTGGCCCATAACTTACCTACAAAGATTAATCGTTAGTTTCTCAGCTTGTTATAAGTACGTATAACTGTTTGAAAATTGTGTGACATCTTCGTGGAATCAAGATTTTGTTTAACGGTTGGGATTTTGTGGACCAGTATTTTTGGAGGGAACTGTGTCATCGCAGAGTAACAGACAGTTATTGGAACCAGTTCATTCCTCTCACTCAAGGGTTCTGCAG
Source organism: Rhysida immarginata (assembly GCA_023313115.1). NCBI lineage: Eukaryota > Metazoa > Arthropoda > Chilopoda > Scolopendromorpha > Scolopendridae > Rhysida > Rhysida immarginata. The sequence goes on along the minus strand of JAHWFO010034949.1, from coordinate 402,664 downwards.
GTCTGAAAACACACATTAGCGATTCATTATCATACTCTTTTCATCGGCATTTCGGACAGAATGTTATCGTAGTGGATTACTCCAAGCATTTTGGACGCAACGTTGACTGGCCCCCGTATCCACAAATCCCAGCCGTTGAGAATCCACCCACAATTTTCAAACAATCACTTAAGTTAATAGACGCATTATTTTAAGGGAACTTTCTGAAATGTTGACCTTCTGCGTAACCAAAGTTTTGGGCTACTCTGTTTGACCTTTAGCATATTTTAGACGGTATTTGTTAAATTTGTTTTTTCTTTAATTCTTGAAGAAAAATTTTAAAGAAAATTCTACTGAAATTTCCTTTTTTCGCACACTGTTAAAAGAGTCGTCGCAAAATTAAATCACCTTAACGAAAGCGAACTTAATTATTTTTACGAAACTGTTTCCATTTTTTTCTTTCTTTTTCTCCTGAAATAAGATAAATTTCTTCCGAACTCGATGAGGTCAGCGACTGACCTCAGTGCATGGAGAACAAGACTGAAAAAAAAAAAAATAAAACACGAGGCGGTGTAGAAAATAAGAGAGGGTAACAAAAGTTTCACCAAAAAAAACGGAAGATTTTGTTGAAGATTCTTAAATTTCCATCGAGTTGATGGAGGTGGGAGTAGGTAGGGTGAGTGGCGGTAGAAAATGAAGGAGGAGGGTTCCTCAGAGCCTAATCGAGACGCTCTCTCTCCGAACTTCCTCGGGGGGAAAGAATCTCGACGAAAAGTACGGCGTCTCTGTTTACGTGCACCTAACCGCAACTTTTGCGAAAGATAATTACTCTTAATTATGAAAGGATACCCCGAGATATCAATTATCCGACGGAGGAGCGGGAGGCCCCGTTATTAAAATGCAAATGCCCGTCGATAGGAAAATTCGACCTCGCGCTCAAGCACGCTGCCAGATGAGAAACCCCGTTGTCAGGTTTACGGTAATAAGGATAAGGAAGGAGGCAAAAAATAATAATAACGGGAGGAATTATTTTCTAAAAAAAAGCAGGTGTATCTGTTCTCTTAAATAAATATGATGGAAGCAATTAAAATAAAAATATAAAAATAACACGCTGATAAAGCTTCGTCGATATTCTAAGAATGAAGTACAGAAGAGAGACGGGAAGAAGAATTTAAAAAAATTAAAAAAAAAAATGAAGACTGAGGAAGTTGGTAATTGAGATAAATTTTTGAATTTTAAATTAGACTCTAGTGGGTAAAAGGTTTTTCCTCTCTTTAAATTTCCTTTACATTGGCGTAATTAAAGAATAAATACATATTCGATGTTTTGATTGACAGCCCAATTCAGCATATTTACATAATTTAAAGCTAACTTTTGTGTAAAAGAAAGAATAGCTTAAAAATATAAAAGCCTTTCGTGAATGAAAGTTTAATTTTTTTTTAATTAATAGAATAATTTAAACAGTTATACAAAATATTCGCAAACATATTTATTCCCTTAACACAAAACTGGTTAAGATTATCTCAATATTTTCCATTTTAAAATTATTAACATTATAATTCATTTACTTATACAGAGTCCGCCAAAAAATGTATATACATTTCAGGAAAAGAAAACTACGTATACAGGGTATCCCGTAAGTCGTGGTCGTAAATTTAATGGTATGCATATTTATAGCAGGGAACAAAAAACTCCTTATGCACATAGGTCGAACAACGCACCGTTTCCGAGAAAGAATGACTTTATTGACAAATGGAGCAACAACCCATACAGATGTTACTTTGGTAGTGTCTCGTGTACCCTGATCATTTTCGTGCAAATTTCTCCAAGCAGTGTTCCGACTTACACTCTCTGCGATGGCGATCCGTCTTGTGCTGGTGGTTGGATTCTCTTCCACACGCTACAGTATGGCCTGTTCCCGTGCAGCAGCCCCAACGGTTCGCGGACGTCCTTCGCTGGAGGTGAAGTTAAATGTACCAGTGTCACGTAAACGCTGGTGAAGACGGATGAATATGCGACGATCAGGGTGTCGTCGGTTTGGGTACGTGTCTCTGTAAAGACGCGCCACGTCTGCTGCATTCCCATTTGCCTGACTGTACGTGAAATGATATCCGCCAACTCGGCATTGCTGTAACCTGCTGCAGCCTCTTAGTCTCACTCAAACCAAACACAGTCCAGGCAACGAATCAGCCAAGTCTACTTCCTTCCATTTACATGAACAGGCCATTCCATTTACGTGGCAAGTGAAAGAGATTTAATTTCTTTACGTATCATCATCATCATCATCATTTCTCGGAAACTGTGCGTTGTTCGACCTATGTTCATAGGGAGTTTTTTGTTCCTTGCTATTGAATATGCATACCATTAAATTTACGACCACGACTTACGGGACACCCTGTATTATAGTACTTGAGCAAATTTTTTCTGCTTTTGTATTTTTATTTGTATTTGTATTGTAAATTTTGTATTTTCTTCAAAATTTTTCTCACCTCCTGATTATAAATTCTCTTTATTATTGGTCCCTTCGAGTTCGTTATAAGGAGATTTTACCTGTATTGCAATTCTTCAGAGGAAAATTAAGTTCGCATTAATTGCAAAAAAAGGCTCTTTTAAGGACCATCAATTTAAAGTAAGTCACTTAACTTGGCGGCCTTAGTGCGAAACTGTATTTTACTCGGCTGTTTTCCATAAGGTCCTATTGTAATATTTTAAATTCTGGATATCTTCTTCATTTGTAAACCAAAAACCGGTTTCATACACTCTCCAATCTAGTATTCTGACAATAATAACAATATGCCAAGATTGCATTGTACTCGATCTTGTACTGATATTCATTTTTCCATAATTACGAAATATTACGAAAAACATTTCAGTTCTTAGAAGAATCTCCCAAACAGAGGAAAAAGAATTTTTCATTATATTTCAGAGAGGTTTCATGCCTTTTAAGTCCTAATTTTTATTTACATGTGGCTCCAATAATGAAGCTCTTCTGAAGTAGTTACTGGATAAAGTCTTCTTGGCGCGGATCTTTCTGATGGGAATTGAAAGAAAAAAAAACGAAATTTAATTAAAAATTTATTTATTTATTTATTTATTTATATTTAAAAAAAAAATAATACAGCAGTGCCCAACAGAGCCAGTATGGTCCAAGACCGACTAGTTAGGTCTCTGAGGGCACGACACAGAACAATGAAAAAAATACAGTTAGTAATTAGTTAAAGTACAGAAAAAATAGACAAATAAAAATACTTAAATGCTAAAAACAGTTTCAACATACATAAAATTAGATAAAAAAAAAAGTAAAAAAAAATTAGATTAATTGACAAGATTAACATGATAACGGCTACACCTGGTCATATATAATAAAAAAACAATGAACAAATAAATATAACTAAAGTAAATAATAATCAGACAAATTAAAAGAGGTCACTAAAAAACAAATGATGTATGAAAAATATATCTTAAGGAATAGAACAAAGATAGGTTCTTTATTAATAATTATAGAGGTATTAGGGTAGTTGATTAAACAGCTCACCAAAATTTATTGTAAATTGACATAATTTCTCAGAGAGAATGAAATTTTTTAACACTTTGCGGAAAGCAGAAAAAATAGGTAAAGAGCGAATTTCGAAAGGTAACAAGGACCAACACTTGATTCCGATTATTGAAATGCACCTAGATTGATAATTACGTCGAATAATAGGCAAGTAAATACTTCCTGCATTACGAGTAGCATAACCATGAATATCTTGATGTAAATTAATTCTGATAGAAGGAAAAATGATTAGTTGAGCATTAATGGCTTTGTATATAAAAGAACTTAGTTGAATGATATAAATCTGATAGACTGTAGGAATACCAACGACTGAGAAATAGTGTGAGATAGAAGAAGATTTACTAACTTTAAGTAAGGTTCGCAGAAACCATTTTTGAAGTTTTAGAAGTCTTGATAAATTATGAGAAGTGGACGATCCCCAAAAAATTATACAATAGCAGAGAGCGGAATGAATCCAAGAAAAATAAAGTAATAACAAGATATGATAAGGAAGGTAATTTAATCGGGAGATCATTCCCTGTTTCCTATTCAATTTAGAGACAAGAGAATCAATATGATAGTCCCATGTCAAATCATGGGAAAGTGTTAGACCCAGGTATTTAAATACTCGAATACAAGATATAAGTTGATTATCGTAGAAAATTGGAGGAGAAACAGGTATATTACTCTTATTCCGTTGAAAGAAAAACATTAGTTTAGTTTTGTCAACGTTGACAGTTAACTGGTTCATTACATTCCAATTTTTAAGGCGGCTAAGAATTGTGTTAAGAGACTCAAGAATTTGATTAACGTCTCTATCCGAGAACAGTAACGTAACATCATCGGCATAAAGAATTGTTTTAGTTGAAATAAGGTAATTAGGAAGGTCATTAATGAAAAGATTAAACAAGATAGGGGATAGAATCGACCCTTGGGGGACACCGAGATTACGGGTCAAGATAGCAGAGGATTTGCCAGAAAAAGCTAAGTAATAACGCCGATTAGTTAATAAGTTATAGAGCCAATTTAAAGGAGGTCCGCGAATGTTATAGTAAGAAGAGAGCTTGAAAAGTAGATGAGGAATAGATATAGAATCAAAAGCTTTTGTGTAGTCAATGAAAATAGCTGCAGTAAACTTATTATTAGATTGCTCTGTAGAAACAAATTCGGTGAGCTCATAGATCGCTGTCTCAACATTTTTGCTAGGAATAAATCCATGCTGAGAGGGACTAATCAACTTATGAGAGTAAATAAATTGTGAAAGGCGATTATAAAAAAGTTTTTCAAAAATTTTAGCGAAAATAGGCAAAGACGAAATAGGACGATAGTTGGAATACGATTTAAAAATTAATAAGTGGCTTTTAATTTCAAATTTAAAAACTTACAATTACCAATATAAGATATATGATATATTTTATATGTGCTCGTTTTATGTAATATTTGAAGTCAGTTTAATGAGAATCGCACTTTGTACTAACGTACTTATACAAACGCAAATGCACGCTCTCATCTGAAATTATCATAGATGGCTCGAAATATTCTGGAACTGACATTAAAAAGCCAGAATTAGTCTCCAAAGGGACCAAAATTATCGATTACGAATACGGGGATTTGTCATTCATTTTCTGGAAAGGCACTATTGTGCTTTCAGATTATTTCGACAAACTGACGATTTAATCCACAATCTGTCAGATTAGAGGCTTCTGAAGATCTCTAATAGAGAAGTTGAAGTTAAGTCTTTGTGAAACTAGGCACAGGATAAAAATAAAGCTTCCAAAACAAAATCAGACAACTTTTATGGCATTTTCTAAAAAATTGGATTGACATTATGTACTATAAATATAACACAAACTCAATTTTCATAAACATTGATCCATAAGCAGTGATATTTTATTTTCAAAATTATTTTAAAGTGAGGATATTATTGAAGTTTTTTATTTTTCTTTCATTGCTTGCATAGTTTGATGTTTTTTGCTATACCCAATACAATTCTTTACATGAAAAAAAAACATGAATTTGATAGGATTTTTTTTAAATTTAATTTTAATTTATTTTTATCTCAATCTCGTCTCTCCTTGGAGGGATTTCGGTTCTCTCCACAAATCCGGCACAAAGACGTTTTCTTCTTTCTTGACACACTGTCACCTTTTTAGAAAATTTATCCCTTCCAACTTGGTCTTAATCCTTTTACTTAGCACAACACCTTTGCCTTCAACAGTCGTGAATTTCATTTCGAGATTTACAGAAAATTATGCGGGAGCTTCATTTTTTTACTCTCCTTGTATTTGTTTCAAATTTGTAGTTTAAGCCAGCTGCTCCCAGATTAAGAAATGTGAAATAGGATTCTTTCTTAGTGACACATGAGGGATTCTAGAGCTTATAAGTATACAGTCTTCAGAAAAAGAAGATTTTCTTTTTATTACATGCAGAGAATTTCTTCATTTATTTTCATGATTTTTAATCAGTACAAATCTAATATAGCGATTAAATGGAAACCTACGAGGGAAACTGAAATATTTTACTCACCTATAAAGCTACTGTTGATGCTTGCAAAATAAGAAGTCGCGATATTTTGTTTTTTCAAAATAAACCGTGAAAACGAAGAAATTTCAGAATACATAGCCATAGAAAGACTCCATTGTGACGCCATAGTTAATGCAGTGCGTGCGAATTAATGCGCTTGACGGAACTTCTTTCTTCACTACTCAACAATAGGCATGAATGGAACTATTTCCTAAGAAGCAGCAGCTGACGAATTTAATGAATTTTGAACTATCTATATAAACTTATTTTTTAAAAATAGATTATTAATATTAGCTAATTGCCATCCAGTAAAATAAAGCCTGTATAGTAATTAATACCATTCATTAATTTGTTATTTTAATTTATTAATTAATTCGGTAATCTTCGTAAATTTTCCTGGGCTGACGTCATGTATTTGCGAGTGAAACCAAGCTGTCGAGTGATCTAATGGGCAAGCAGCCGAGAATACATAAGGGGGTATATATCGCTGTGGTGCTTTATAATTTTAAATAAATTAAATATTCAAGGCTGCTTAACTCATCTGATAAGTTATTTCGAAGCGAATAATTTTACAGCAAAAATTAAGGTTTTATGCTTAATAACATTGCTGTAACTGCAATTCATTAACGATTTTGCTTCCACCTTACCGCCATGGTTGTTATCCCTCACTTCCGCTACCGCCACGCGCAACGCCGTCGCTTCCAAGGTAGTTTTCGTGCAAACAAAGAGTTCCCAGTACATGCTCAGATGGTTCCCTTGTTGGAGCAACAACAGAATGACCGCTTTCTAACAATATCTTGCTTGGAAAACGATTAAAGCAGATATTATATTGTACGAGGATTATTCAACAGAAACACATTTGGACTGCGCAGCCGCAAAGGTATGCAGTTGTTTATATGCATTGTTTAATTACTATTGAGGCGTCTGTCACATATTTTAGCTGTTTGCTTCTTTCTAAGAGTTAGGATTAAATTGAAAGATTGCTTTCATGGTAGACAATCCGTCCAAAGATAACCTGTGTACTGCTATTCAATTTTTGGCTTCTGAAGGGCTTCAGCCAATGAATATTTTTACGGGAATGAAAGCTAAATATAGCGACCATACCTATTTTCATACGGCAGGTGTAAGAAATTTCGACAAGGAAGGGAATCCGTGAAAGACTTGGTCCGCCCAGAACATGCTCGATGAAAATTTAAGATAGAAATTGCTTTACGCACCAATAAACGCATTAATTTAAGGGAACTTTCCGAAATGTTGAGCATCCGTATGTGAACAATCACTGAAAAGACGGCGGTTCAATTCCGACGTTGACGTAGAGTTTGTTGCTATGCAATGGTTCCCCCAACAACTGCAGCAATTTTACCAGATGGGAATCTATAGATTAGTACACCAATGGAAATCATGCCTTAGTGTTCATGGAGGTTTCTTTTAAATTCTTTGAATAAAAATTGCTTCTCAACCTCTAAACATTTTTCTATTGAACAATCCTCGTATATTAATGGAAATAAATTTTAAAACGAATTCTGCTCTTTGAAAATCATAATGGATCAAATCTGCATAAATTTTTTCATATAAATCTCTCCCAACATTAATTAAACTTAGATTTTCCTCGTATTTCTATATGAAACAATTTCTACGCGTGGACAAAACAAGGGTCAGCAAACATGTATTTGAAATCGACCGAGTCTTAAAGGTCCATTAGATTGGCTCCTCCATTAAAGTAAGAACGAGTTCCATTCTCTTCTTTCTTTTCACCCGAGGTTCATGGACCCACCTGATGGATTTCACATCTCTTCGCTTGATTAACGTTCCTCCCATCAAAGTGGACGTGCTCATTCCTTCGGCGGGGTCCAAATCAAAGGAAGTGGTATAGAAGTCGTAAGAAGAAACGAAGAGATTCCTACAAGCTCATCCTCCTCCCCAGTCCCTTTCCTTTTATTCACTCTTCCTTCTTCTGCTTCTTCATCTTCTTCTTCTTATCCCTTCCTCCACCCCTTTACTTCTAACAGCCAAAACGTCGTTTCTTTGCGTCGGAAAGCAAGGGAGGATGACATCAGTTAAGATGCCTCTCAATTTCCGGCGCGTCGCGGACAAAATCTTCCACGTGCGCAATCACAGGTGAGGGCGAAGCAATTGAAAAGGGAGCGAGATAAAAGGAGAGACCCATTTACGGGCCAAAAACCGCGACTTCAAGGAAAGAAGCCAACCACCAAAGGGGAAGAAAGTGAGTGAGGGAGAAACAATTTTCGATGACGGGAGATAAGCCCACAATGGAGCCCCTTAGATTCCGCCTAAAAAAAGATAAGCATATGCGCCGTCTGTGATAAAGAACCGATTTGCACCTTATTTAAAAATAAACGCTCATATCAAAATGGTATAAATTCTAGCGTCATGTCAATGTTTGAATATTAAGATTTGACTATCTTTTTGGATTAAACAATCTCACTTTTTTAAATTTTATATTTTCAATTATATAATAAAAAATAAGAAAGCTGTGGTGTAATTTCCTGTATATGAAAGAAAAACCTCTTACCACAAATGTTTCAATCATGAGAACGAAGTAATGATATAATTGGAAAAAATGGAAGGAAAAATTCCGCGACCTGGATTCGAACCAGGAACTACGATTATCACGCTGTCGCCTCTTGGAATCAGCCTTAAAATATCCGGCATCTCATGTAATAAGAGGATGTTTATATCAAATTCAGGCAAATAAGTTATGTAATTACACATTTAAGTGAATCATTGAAACATAATACGAGGTATGTTCAAATGAAACCCGTTCGAGTCAAGTAGGAGTTGTAAGGGAACAAGACACAAACAAATAGAAAAATAGTATTTAATGGACAATATTAACACACGTTTCTCAAAAGAAGTCACCCATGGCACGCATCCCACTATTTGGGGAGAGGATGGGAAATTGATGTTGGCTGCTCTTTGAACCAGTCTGTAACTGCTTCCTGCACTTCCTCATCGGTGTTGAATCGTTGTCCCTTGAGGCATATATTCAACAACCCGAAGGGATGAAAGTCACAGGCTATAAATCCGGGGTGTAAGGGGGATGTTCGAGAACCTCCCATTTCTTCTTTACTAGTGCTTCCGCAACAATATTTGTGAATTGCGGGCGTGCATTGAGGTGTAGAATGATCACTCCTGATGACAGCATGCCGGGTCGCATTTTTTAATAGACATCTTTTATTTTCGCGGACTGGCTTTTCCGCCTCCCCAAAAAGTGTTGTTTGTGTCTAAACGCCACGGGTGACTTCTTTTAAGAAACGTGTGTACAATACTGTTCATTAAATACTACTCTTTCTATTTGCTTGTGTTTCCTGCTCCCTGGCTTCTTCTTACACCTACTTGACTGGAATGGGCTCCATTTGAACACCCTTCGTACATAGTTTTGATATTTTAACATAATATTGACACGAAAAAAGTTGAATTTTAGTGGAATGTCTGAACTATGCGACGTGTTTTGTCTAATGCGGAGAATATGAAGTACATGAAAAGAAATCCAAATCTAGACTTGAAGATCCATCGTATCAACCAAGAGTGACATTTGCTAAGAACTTTGGTTACAGAAATGAAATCGAATGAGTGCATTGTTCTTTTCTCCGTCCTGAAACAATTCAACCTATTAGATCCGGATGGCTGCCAATTATTACATGAATTTCGGAAGAAATACAATACTTTACAAATCGAGTTGGATTTGGAGGTGGATATTAGTTTAGCTTGCAGGATGGAATTAACCCTTGCTTGAAAAAAAGCGAATTTCATTCTTTTATCTGACTGCCAAGACTCAGTAAAGAACATTCAGATGTTGCAGGATGTTTTTCATTGATTTTTACTAATCTTTTTTATCCAGATATCTACCAATTTCAACTTTAAATTTTTAGCGAATAACGGCATGCTTTAAGGGCTTTATATTGAAATAATTGTTTAAAATGAATTTGCACTGCATAATGAAATTATTAGGAAATTTTTAGGAATGCTGTTATATTTACACAGAGCTATATAATAGTAACCAATCTTTATATGACAGTTTCTCACTTTGCCATTACCACCCAAGTTTTGAGCTCCATTACCATGCTACATAGTCGACTAAAATCATTGAAATGTAGCCGAAATTTTGAAAATGGACATTGTTCAAAATATAAACTGACAATCATGCTATTTATTTTTAAGAAAAAATAATAATTTTATATAGTTTGTTATTTACTTAAGGCCCTGTAAATTTAGGTGGTAGACACTCTATAAAATTTAATGTAAGATTATAATAATCACTAGTGGCGAATATGTAATTATGAAAAAGTTTTTACAATTTAAAGGAAAATATACTATTTATCTTCTAAATAAATTAAAATGTTTTCACGCGTCAATTTATTTTAAACTGCATCAGAAACATTAACTTTCCGAGGATAAAATCTTCCTTCAACAAAAAAAAAAAGTAAGAAAATTCAATTTTTTTAAAAAAATTATGAAATAACATTATTATACGTCTATTTTGAAAGGCTTTCAATGAAAGCAGTTCGTTTTCGAACCACAGGAACCTTACATGGGCATTTTTTTATTCTTTTGCACAGTGGAAACTGAAGATGGAAATTTCCGCGGGATTTCCACCGAGGCTGAAGTATAGGGTAGCGCAGGTGTTTTCAACATACGATCCTAAATGATAAGTGCATCAGAAAATTTGTCAGGGCCCATTTTGAACGGATCTCCCTGAGCCAATCTATGGCAGCCCGATATCAGACTTCGAGGGCAATTTCTCTAAAATGTTCTCCCATAAGAAAATTGGTATCATTGCGGAAAATAAGCGAAAAGAAAATTGACGTGAAAAGAAGAGGGAGACGCACAAACTATGACAACGCGTTCGCCAGGAGACATTCTCAATTGAATTCTGTTATAAACAGAATAAAAAAAATCCCATTGTCCTATTGGTTTCAAAATAGGTTAAAAAATGTCAACACGCTTCTTCATCCTTTGGCTAATCCATCGAAGATGACAGGGATGAATGACTTAGTAAAACATTTCACAAGACAGAAGATCTTTTCCTAAAAAAATAGTTTAAAAGAAAACTCTCTTTTAATATAAATGAAGAAATTTAAAAAAGCATGAACATTTTTAAGTACGAAAAAGTGATACAGGGTGGTTTGCAATGAAACTGACAAATTTCGGAATCGTTTATAGAGCAATCTATAAACTAGAATATCAACAACTTTGATAGGGGAACTAATCAAAACATAGGACCAAGGATTCCGATTGCAGTTGCAAAAATCCCCGATAGAGGAAAATTTAGTGCTGTGCAATATAAATTATACGAAGTAGTCTAACAAGTTCAACAGTTGATATAAAGAAAAACATTGGACTTATAAGCAATAGTAGCTGTTAGCCCGTGATGATAGAATAATATTATATTATATTAGGTTTTCGAAAAAAATCATGACGTATTTTTTTTTAAGTTTTTCAAAAGTTATTTATTTATACCGGTTGAATAAAAAGTCCCGGAACGGTCTAAAATCTCAAAAAATACACGTCAAAAAAAGAAAATAATACTTGTCAAATATTTTTGAATGCTCTTTAATAGTGGCAAAATTAGCCCCTTACACCCCTCGTAATTTTGAAATTTCAAAAGTGACCACTATTTTATTCTTGTTTTTTTTTTCAATTGATCTAACCGTTTAGGAGATAGAGGCACTGAAAATGTAGAACTTTTAAAGCTTTGAACCAATTCTATCGATGAAGATAAAGAGATAGAGGATGGGTCTTAGAGACATTCTATTCTACTTTATAATGGTCTTTAAGAATCCGAAGTCAGAATTTCAAATATCCAAAAATTTTTAATACTCTATTTGAAATTTCAACGTTGTCCCCACCCCACACTATTAAATAGCATTCAAAAAATTTGATATGTATTTTTTCTTTTATTGACAGGACGTGTATTTTTCAAGATATTAGACGGTTCCGGGACTTTTTATTCCTCCAGTATAAAGAACAAAGATCAATCAATTGTATACTGCCCATTCTGTTCGATAACTTTTTACCATCTTTCAGTAACCTTCATAATTCCTCGTTCATAGAAGAACCTGTCTTTATCGGCGAAAAACTGAATAAGGTTCTGAATTAAATAATCTTCCTCTGAGGAATGTCTGCTTTTGATGTAATTTATAAAATATGTTGGGACCAGGATACCACGATTTTGTAAAAAAAAAAAAAAAAAAAAAAAAAAAAAAAAAAAAAAAAAAAAAATCCACTTCTTATCGCAATTATCATTTTCCTCATATTTAAGGTGCATATTACAGAGGTTGCTTTTTGCTGACGATCTTGTCCTCCTTGGGTCTTCTCGCACCAACCTTCAGCATGCACTAGACCGGTTTGATGATCAGTCCGGATAGTTAACATTAAGCGAACACAGAGACCAGGACGATAACATATTTTTCGTTATCATTAGGCCTAGTTATCATTCCTCGTTAAGATTTCGAAATTGATTCGTCGGAACCGTTGGCAGTTAAGGGACAGAGACAATAATTTCGATATTATTTCATAATAACTTTATTTATGCAGGCATTAAGAAATATTAATTTATAAAATAGTAAGTTTACAAATTAACGTTTCTTCAGAAATCAACATAAGAGTTTTGTTTTTTACGTGAAAGCGTTTTCTTTTGTGACCAGAATAATGGCTACCGCACGCGCCGAAAGTAAAGCTACAAGTCATCCAGTGACGTCACAATATGCATGCGCGTTAAACACTTCTGACAAACTGGACTTACCTGTTATTCTAGATTACCTTGGGTATTACCCTACTAGGTAGAGTGCACAGCAGCACAATAAGGGAGTCTTTAAGTGTTGAGCCGCTACTTCTCCGCATTGAGAGATCTCAGTTGCGCTGGTATGGCCACGTGATATGGATGCCACAAACTGGTCTTCCTAGGCAGTTGTTGTTTTCCAAGTCAGTGGGTAAGAGATCAAGGGGTTGGCCTAGAACCAGATGGCTGGATTACATGGAGAATCTGGGTTCGAGTCGCTTGGATATTACCAGGGAGGACATGCGCATGATGGCGGAAGATCGCGATCTCTGGAGATCCTCCATAGGGCTGCTGCCCCCGCGACCCTAACGGATAAGCGGGTTTGAAAAGTAAGTAAGTAAATTACAGATCTTTATACCCGCCGTCCAATGAACTGCTTTGAGTTCACGAGGAACCCAACTATCGAGCTTGCTTATGTATCTTAGCTTCTTCAGGTAGTCGTAAACGCTTGAATGCTTCTGCAATCTCTCGTGTCGTTTAACGTGGGTTTGCATGCGTCATGACTTTTCCGACGACCCAATATATAACCTTCTCTGGCTGATGAATTAAAAAGAATTTGGGATCACCGATATATTTATTAAACCTAAATCGGGGACAGTCTTTAATTATAAAGATAGTTATCGCATCGTTTATACAATCAACTGATTGTGCGATCGTAGATAATATGAAAATTATGAAATTAATTAGGTTCAACATGCTGAAGAGTGCGATACCCTGTCTATCCTGCACAAATGACTAGAACTAGCAACAATGCTCGATTTCCTAAAGTCGGATATTTATAAGAGAAAAGGACGAGACACAAAAACCCTGGAATACAATCAATAATAGTTATTAAATAAAAATGAAAAATAAAATAATAATTAACAATTAACAAAATAATTAATAAATAATAAGTAAAATCAAAATAAAACTAGAAATATAAAATCAAATAAAAAGCTGACGTTTCGGATAGAGACTATCCTTTATCAAAGCAAAAAGGATAATTCTCTAAAGGCAATTAGAATATTAGAGAATTATCCTGAAGTTATGAAAAAAGTACTACAGCAAGAGGCTACCCCAAATCTGTCATACGCGCCTCTATCTATAAACATCGCAATTCTCGTTCTAACAACAACCACAAACCTTCTCCAGCCATGACAACACCTAAATTAGTTCTTCCTTATCATCCAACCCTCAATAGTATTAAAAATGTCCTAAGGAAACATCAACTTATTATTGACAACTCTCCTCTTCTCCATATTCTGGTCCATGCTGCTATTACCAAACCACGCACTTCCACTAAGGGATGTTCTCCTTGCAATGCAAAGCGTTGGGGCGTTTGCCATTTTCTTAACCCTGCTACTTCCATTTCCAGCAGTGCTTCCTCATTTACTTTCAAGATTAACCAGAACCTGACCTGCACTTCTCACAGCTTAATTTACCTGTCACATTGCCAAGTATGCCAGAAACAGTATGTTGGAGAGACAGGTAATACCATACGCTCCAGATTTGCCGGGCATAAGTTCGATATTCTTAGCAGTGCTGACACCCCTGTCGCTAAACACTTTAATTCCCCTGGTCACTCTTTACAGGCCATCAGCCTTTATATTCTTCGTAGTAACTTCCATAACAAAAAAGAAAGAAAGCAATTCGAGTCTTTTCTTATTTGGAAATTTAATTCCCTCACCCCTAATGGCATTAACTTTAGCAAAGGCACCATTCCCTCATTACCTTTCCCATATTCCTCTTCAACTTCAGCTATTCCCTAATTTGTCGCAAGCTCTCTGGGCCTTTTTTCTTCTTCTTTTTTTTTTTTTTATCTTGTCTCAGTTTTAATGTTCTGTCATATCTTTCTACTTCTATGTTCATTTTGTGTCCATCCCTGTACTTTTTTTCGTAGGCTCTCTGTACTCTTTTATTTAGTGACCTTTTTATTATGCGATACTATTTTACAGGGTGACCAGCGACCGGGCTTTGTCAAAAAAATTGTGTAACCGGGAACGGTCAGGGATTTTTTTCAGGGATAATTTTTTTTTTTTCGCAGGGAATTTTATGAAACCGTTTTGCTAGACACCCTATCATTCCTATCATTCCTAAACTTTTTTATAATTTTAATTTTGTATGTGTTATCCTATTGCATTATTTTTCGTCGCCCTCTTATTACCTCCTATTTGTCCTCCTTCCTGGCCTATCCCAACACGTCTTCAAATTCCTCTTCTGCTTTTTCAGCCAATACCGTCTTACTGTTCCCTATGCCAACTATATATAAAGGCGTCCTTTAGTACTTTTTTAATAACTTCAGGATAATTCTCTAATATTCTAATTGCCTTTAGAGAATTATTCTTTTTGCTTTGATAAAGGATAGTCTCTATCCGAAACGTCAGCTTTTTATTTGATTTTATATTTCTAGTTTTATTTTGATTTTACTTATTATTTATTATTTATTTTGTTAATTGTTAATTATTATTTTATTTTTCATTTTTATTTAATAACTATTATTTATTTCCTAAAGTCCTAATGTTAAAGGGGGAAAGTGTAAAATGCAGTGTGATAAGAAAATATTTCTGGAC
Source organism: Rhysida immarginata (assembly GCA_023313115.1). Taxonomy (NCBI): domain Eukaryota; kingdom Metazoa; phylum Arthropoda; class Chilopoda; order Scolopendromorpha; family Scolopendridae; genus Rhysida; species Rhysida immarginata. The sequence goes on along the minus strand of JAHWFO010034949.1, from coordinate 387,276 downwards.
TTACGCTATGCGACTTTATTAATGCCTTTGAGGAAAGCTCTAAAGGCCGTAAAATAAATATGAATAAAGGCTGGCTGTGCAAACAAAATAAATGAGAGATAGTTTTTTCCAATCGATCAACATTTTTATCATCAATTACTGAATTTTTTCCAATTACGATTGTCTTTATTAAAAATCACAGAAATAATTACTGAATCTCAATATTTATAATATTCGTGGAAATTTTGCCTTGCAACCCCCTCCCCACCTTAAATTGTTTCTGCGGGCACTCACGAAAGATTCTGAGTTACAATATCATTTTGACTATAGATATTGCTTGCTTATGTTGTAATTTAATTTTAAAACAGCTTCACATGCCCCATTTAGACGTAGTATTATGAATGAAGTGCTAAATCAATATACAACCAATTTTTCTTGCGCATATTTTAGGAATAGCTGCGATGTCGTATATTTCTGTCATTCTCCGTGATTTGAATTATACATCAGAATGTGTAAATTTTGACATTTCAAACGGAAAGCCCGCTCAATAATCTAATAATATGCTAACTTAATAAATCGATACAAAGCGAGTTTTCGGAATACACACTAAATAAGAATTCTACTTTTAAACATAATAAAAACAAAACAAATAACAACAACAACAAAAAAAAAAAACAATAACGATCTATGAATGGAAATGAGCCAAGCGAATTTTATAGTTTCATACAGCAACATAGAATATACTAAATGACAATGGTTGGGATATTTCCATTTTCTCAAGGAAAAGAGAATATAAAACAGTACTAAAAATACGTTTTTTTCAAAATGTTGCTGAAACAAATTAACTTTCGGATAATTAATCTTTTTCCAATTTATCTTCTTCTTGAAAAATTTAGATGTTTCTATTATCTTTCTCAAGATGCGCTATTTAAATCAGTAAGCACCATTTTCAAAGATCAAGTGAAAAATAGAGACAAGATTAAAAATAAAAGAGAGAAAAGATTACGGCATAAGAACACCTTTAAAATCTAAGGAAACATTAGTCATTAATGATTTTATCAACATTCATTAATTTTTTTTTCATTAATTATTTCAGTCGCTAAATGAATGAAGGAGAAACTTTTTATACCAAAATTAAAAACAGTATCAAAAAATAGAATGACTCGACTTGATTTACGACATTCCTGCTCTGTAATTAGACTAGGGCATTCGAAACAGAAGAGAAATTATTATTATAATTACAAATGAATAAGTGCAGCTTTATTTTCGCATTTGCTAAGTATTCCCTTGATGAATTACAGGGCTTTCACAATAAATAATATTGGAAAAGTTCCTCGTGACAATTTCACAACCCTTTTCAGATACAGTAAAAAAAAAAGAAAAGTCGAGTTGGGAAAAATTAATAAAAGCATTTCTCAGTTAAAAATATGACTATTAACAGTATGGAATAATTAAATTGGAAAGAAATAAAGAAGTGACGTTTGTCCCTCAGAAGTGTTGTAGAATTGATAATAAATATCAATTTAATCTAAAGGTAGCAAGGATATTATAAAAAAAAGTTAAAGAGGATATTCGAATCCTGTGTCTTTTTATCTTCTTGACTTTGCACAAACAAGCAGAGAAAAATTTAATTAATTTTCTAACTAAAAGAATGTCATTAATTTATGTGCTGGTGACGAAAATGACCATAAAAATGCTGACGAATTCATCACAGTTATAAAATATTCCATGCAATATTGAAAACGAAATTTTGACAACCAGCGACCTTTAGTAGGTAACTCTGTATCCTTTATTTCTGTACTGTTCTTCAGAAAGTGCTCCGGTGACTGACCAGTTAAAATCAGCAAATTGGGCTGATCTAGATTAGGCTACTCTTTGTCGTTGTTTCATTGTGACTAAGTCTTCACAGTTTATTTTCTGTGTTCATCCCTCGTATGGTAACTTCAACGGTATATGTCATCCTTATTGCGTCCTTTGTCGAAGGGATGTGTTATCCACAAATTCAATGAACCTTGAAGCCTTGCTGTGATTGAGAAAGCCCTCAACTAAAGATAAAGATGTACCAATGCCTATTATCTGTTTCTTTATAAAAATATTAAAATATCAACTTTAAAAATATAAAAATAATTTTGAGATACATAAAAATCATTATGTAACGTAGGAAATCAAATTTTGCTAAGCATATATCTATTTAGTAGTTCGTATTTGACAAATCTTTCCATGTGTGGTAATAATGAAGAAAATTAAAGAAATGAGAGCACCTTAATATATACAGAGTCGATACAAAATGAGCCCCCCCCCCTTTTTATTTTCGTAACCGAAGCAGATATGTCAATTTTGATGAATCCAATGAATAGAAAATTGTGGTGACCTATCTCATGGTGCACTTTTCCCAAATATGCAAATTAGGACAAATTCAATCCTATCTTAAAAACCGTAACAGATACACAGATACAGGAGGCCATGGCCTGGTGAGCTTTCACTGAACACAACTTCTGTGAAGTTAACCTACATCAGACACGGCTCGTCACTGGATGGGCGACCATCCGTGATAGCCAATCTTCATCCCCCTTGGCTGCTGCGACCATCATACAGCAGTCGTGAATCCAGGTCCATTAATAAATAAATAAAAATAAATACACGAAAAATTTCAATTGAGGACTTGTTCAGCATGGAATTCCGAATAAAACAAAAATTTTTTTTCCAAATCCAATGAAAGGATCACCAACAATCTAAAGCAGAAGATCATGCTGATCATTTCAGGAACAGTGTAGCTTGCCATCCTGAAATTGTTCTGTCTTCTGTATGTTTCATGCCTTTTATTTGCTTTTCTTCATGAAATTGAATGTTATTATGGTAATTTCTTGATTTGCATGTTGAACATTCAAATGTCTTTGTGAAGTACACAGGGAGGTAAGTAATAAATTCAACATGTGATTGTTGGTGATCCATTCATCGGATTTTGGAAATTTTTATTTGATTTGTTCGGAATTCCATGCTGAACATGTTTTCAATTGGAATTGTTCGTGTATCTGTTACGGTTTTTAAGATAGGATTTGAATGTGTCCTAATTTGCATATTTGGGATGATGAAAAGTGCACCATGGGATAGGTCACCCACAACTTCCCATACATTTGATTCATTAAAATTGACATATCTGCTTCGGTTACGAAAATAAAAGGGCGGGGCTCATTTTTGTATCCACCCTGTATATTGGTGAGGGATTAGTTGTTTTAATTTATAAAATTAAAATCCAGTAAACCTTCAATATATTAATATAAAACTATTATTTCTTATTATTCAAACATTCTTTTAAAATTATAATTTTTATAAGCTTTCCCATGTTTGGAGAAGTCCAAGCTTTTATCTTTTATTTGCAATCTTACGAATTCTTAATTGTATAGTATTTTTTGCTAAATTTTTCCTAGAAGAAAAAGATCTTTCCTCATATGCTTCATATGCTTCTATTAGTCGTTAATTTTGATTCAACTATTTGCAAACATTGGACTGTTCCAAAAGAAATATCCGATTTCAGCTTTGGGCAAGTTCGAGCCCTTTAGCGCAATGGTAGCATCCATCAATCTGACAGCGTCCGTAAAATTCTGCAAACGCAGTATTTCTTAAATTATTGACGAGATTCAACCATGAGATTCTGTCAATATTGAGAATGTGTTCCTTAGGACTTAAATCTTAATAGTACATATTTATGGCGGCGCATTTGAATAGGCTATAGTTTATCAATGCTGCTTATCCAAATAGATCACAAAATTTCAAGTCAGAGATGAATCTATTGAAATTCTGCTTCAAGGGCGTCCATCCTTAACTGCTAAAGATGAGGAACTAAAGAAAACTGTCAAGACAGATCCACGGAAAAGAGTCAGTGAACTCGCAGCGTAGGTCACTTCACCTCAATAGACTGTTGTCAACGCCTGATTGCCCTAGAAAAGGGTGAAAAACTTGAAAGTCTGTGAGCTGCATGAATCGACTGGAACAAGACGCGTCTTTGGAGATGGGCCGAGAATTTTATTCTGGGCCCTCTTTAGCAGAATAAGTGAACGAGCGAGAATTTTATATCAGACCGTAATCCTCCAAAAAAAGTGGGCTCTTGATGACAATCGAAAGCAATCACTCAGTAATTTTATACATTGAAGGCTCCGAAACGAGTAATCAAAGCTACTATTGCACCGAAGAGAAGGGTAAGCTCTCGAATATTGTTCTATTCAAGTCTTCCAGGTTTTTTACTTAATCAATCAAACAAATGGTGAAAATTTCATCAATAACTTACATTATTTCATGACTTTGAACTTGACCTACAGTAATGAAATACTTGATTAGTTTTTTGATTAGTGAAATAGTTTCTTGATTTGACTTCCAAAGCTTCAACTAATACGATCAATTTATATTCAAGTTCGTTTAATAAATTCTTCAAGAGACAAATTTTAAGATCACTGATCTTTTCTTTTCTTTTTTAAAATAAACAAAGAAGATTTAAATTACAATCAATATTACAGATTAAGGTATCCGTATGTCTCTGCATCTATGAAATATTTGTCTTCCGATCATTCTCATAAAATGGCCTGTCAGATGGTCGAGAGAACTGGCGCGTAAGTTTTCCATTTTTCTCGTGGGCAGGGATGTTTTTATTTGTCCCAGGATTGCGTTAAGATAATAATAATAACGTGGAAGCGTAAACTGACTTAGATGTTGATGCGCCCAAAATGTCTGGTTAGAAATTTTTAACTTAAAAGTAGAATTAAGTTAAAAAAGTATACTTTTGTTACCAATAATATTTGTCCTCTGCAGCACTAACGCCCGTATTCACCACGTTTTAAAACGAGTTTAAACTCGACTTTAAGCATAACTCGTATTCACCACGCAGTTAGATACCGCTGAATTTAATTGCTTCTTACGGCCGCTTAAGCAATACCGCCTAGAGAGAAAGCCTGCTCACGGAAAATTCATACATTGTTACATCACCTACGGTAGGGACAATTTCGGGCTTATTATTGGTTGAAATATAATTAACAATACCCTACCGTAGGTGATGTAACAATGTATGACGTTTTCGCGCTCAGGCTTTGAGTAGAGGTGGTGTTGGCTTAAGTCGATCTTAGACCGATGCGCATGCGCAGTTTATCTCCAGCCACTCCGGTAAAAAAAAAAAACAACATGGAGGACAATATGCAGTCTCATCTTACTTTGGAAGAAGTTTTGTTTCTAAACAAATTCATTCGTCGCAAACGATGAATCTAATAGGGAAAAAAAGAATATCTACCTTGTACAACTTGACGAGGTTGATTTTCGAAAGCACTATTGGTTATCGCACGAAACTTTCGTGAAGGAGACCAGCAAGCGCGCTGTTGTTTAGTCGCTTGGAATGAAATATGACCGTGATGTCAGGTCATATACGGCTCATAGGTCACCAACAGCTGCTTAGCTCGCTCTTTTGCAAGTGAGGCTTGAAATTTTAACTTCGTTTGAACCTGATTGGTATTCTTCAACATTTCAAAGCGGCAGCTTGGGTAAGCTGTAGCGTAAGCCAAACGTCGTTGTGTCGCCTTCTGTCATTGGTTCAAAGTTTCACGTCATATTTCATTGCAAGCATGGCCATGGCGATAAACAACAATGTGATAAGAATGTCCCAACAACAATGTGGTAAAAATAAATTTACTTTCAACGTGTACAGAAAAGCAAATTTATATTTAAACCAATGACGTATATTAAAGATAGACTCCGAATCCTATTGTTTACAGCGGCAAAAAAGTGAAGCAAATTCAGCCATGATAGTTCTGGGCAGCAGTGAGCCGTAGAGTAATTAGCTGTCTGGCTGCTTTGTTTTTGAAGATTTTGGACCCGAGGAATTATTAATTCAAAACCATTATTCAAAGTTGTTCTGCGTACAACTGTACAAACAGACAAGAAAAAGGATCAGGAATCATTTTCCACAAAAATAA
>JAHWFO010034949.1:362158-376343 GCA_023313115.1 Rhysida immarginata | reverse complement strand
ACAAACAGACAAGAAAAAGGATCAGGAATCATTTTCCACAAAAATAAATCAAAAATACGTAACTAAAATGAAAATACGTTACTGAAAGACAATCGAAACGAAATTGAAATTGAAACCATGATCGAAAAATTGTTTATAAAATATAATAAAATATTTCAAATACAAAGTAAACGAAAAGATAAACTTATCAGTCCGTGATCGGCGTGTGAAAGAATTATTAATCAGCTACTCTCGTGTTTAGCCATGTGTTTTGCATCATCTTCACTCACTTTCAGCCATGACAGTTCTGGGCATGGAGCTTCCCAATTTGCTTCAAGTTACAACAATAGGATTCGGAGTCTATCTTTAATATACGTCATTGCGGTGGACGTTGTCACAACAAAGAAAAAAATCTAACAATGGGTTATTTCCCGATTATACAAACGGGTGGGTTCGCTTCTAGTATCCAATAAAACTATAACTAGTTGCAAAATTAAAAATATAGCTATTGCTTCCTGTTAATTCATCTGTCGGTTAAGCAATATTATCAACGCACGATGGTGACGAATGATTTTCGTTCTAATTAATATAGAAATAAGCAAAAGAGACTGTGCTTGCAATATATAACTCAAAATGTTTGTCTTTGACATATTGAAGGTAAACTCACATGAACTTTTTTCTTAGACCCTATTTTGGATGTTTGTCAAACCCAGTGCTTTTCTTTAGTTCGGTCCCCTGTTGTTATTCGTAATGTGGCCCGGGGTTTGTAATAAATATTTTGATTTCATCATTTTATTTGGTGGTGAATGCAATCGTAGTCGTAACCGAGGCCGTGGTAGAGGCAGTATACGAGGGAGAAGCAGTCATACAAGGGCCCAAGGAGCGGCAGTAACGAAGAGGAAGAAAAGAAAGAAATGATTCCGAATCGGAAGATGCCCTTAACATGAACAAAACACTTGAACATGGAAGCAAATTACATCTTCTATGATGGTAGCAAAAGAAAACGATAACCGGGGTGAAGAATGGGCACAATGCAAAAGGTGGCAAATGTGGGCTCATTATGATTGTTTCGGACCAAAAGAAAATTATTATGTCTGTGATTTCTGCCGTTAAGTAAAATAATGCAAACGCAGAGTTTCCTTCTGCAAGAATTAAACTTTAATTATTTTGATTTCTTAATTTTTATTTTTTTCATACCAGAAACTGGATAATGTTTAATTTAGTTCAAGGAAAACTCGTCTAAGTTTCAATGTTAGATGATTTTTTTCACGGGTACAAAAGAAAATTTATTTAGATGCACTAAATTCGAGCGGTGGTCATTTCCGGTGGTTATGAACAAAATACTAATGCCATGATGTGCTTCCAAATTAATTCCATTTCTCGGTGCTCAAAGTAAATCCACGCTAATTGCTAGAGGTTACCATAGAGGAAAAATAAGATAGGGTGCGCAAAGACGCCACTTTCTCCTTATACCACTCCTCGAAACATCAGTTCCTCTAATAGCAAAGTATGTTCCTGAAAATGCTAAGCTACAATGTCTTTGTATTATAAACAGCGCTCATCTGTCCCCCCCAAATCGCAAGTGGTTATTTCGCTTCGATGCTGGCAACGGAAATCGCTCACTGCAAGCGAATGCTCTCTCTACCTTACTTCTCCTCTATGATGGTTACGGGACGTTGGTTGGTTTGTTTTGTTTGGTATTAACGTTCTTTTCAGCTGATGTGGTCATTTCAGGACGGCGTTATAAGGACCGCAAATTTTGCCTCGCAAGGGTCCATTTAACGTGCAGCCGGCAAACGACTACACAGGGCCAACGGCTTTACTTCCCTTCCGAAGGAAGTGCGTGATCTCAGGATTTTCCCCCTGAAAAAATCCTCGTCGTCCTCGGCCGGGTTTGAACCCGTGTCCTCAGGCATCAGAGGCGATTACGCAACCACTGAGCCACCGAGGTCGATACGGGACATTGGTAAAGATTTTTGCTAGGATTAATTTCAATGTTTTGACTATTAAATGTTGATTTTATTCTTGAATTTAGTAATATTATTTTTCCATGCATTTTCCCCCGAGGGCCATAATATCTACAGTGGAGCTCTTCTGATCTGTTTGATCAGACGAAAAAAAGTATTCAAAAATTTTGAGCATTTTAAAATTTTATTACAGGGAAAAACAAAAGGGTGGCCACATTACTACCTTCTCCTCTACCTCAAGTTTTTATTAAAAAAATTCTGTAAAACGATTATTTAACATAACATACATTATAAATACCATTTTTGGGATTAATTTAAGTTATTAATCATGAAATAACCTCCTTTATATAAAAATATTTATAAATTATTAATGAAATTAGAAAGGAAAATACCACAGCCTGGGCTGGAACCAGAAACCTACGCCTAATCCCACAGACACTCTGAAGATTTAAGCCACACCGCGGACATGGAAGCATTAAGAACTTGACATGTCCATTTAAGCTGGTTAGAGTAGTTCCATAAGAATGTTACTGTTAAGAAGCATTATATAATATTTTAATTAATTAGAATAAAAACTTTTAAATTTATTTCTTTCATTAGTAAATACTTAGAGAAATTTGTACAAGCACAATTTTGTATTGAAAGTACGTATAATATTCTATGTCGAACTTAGGTTCCAAAGCTTGGATTCCACGAACCGGTCTAAGAATTCGAGATGTGTTAATATAGGAATCAAATCTTTAGAAATGCTACATTTTGGCAAAACTCTTCGGTTGAGATAAGCATTCTATTTGTATAAGGAAGACTCAATTCAATTAATTTTTTTATACAATTTTAATAATATATTTTAACTTTCAAAGAGATTGATAAAACTGCATGACTCCTAGAAGAAACAGATTTGGCTTTCTTGTGAATACTTTTTACAACTATGCAATTCCAATATTAATTTTTCAGCAGTAAACCTATTAGAACCGATCTTAAAGAAGAAATTAGTTTTATTTATTATAAAACAAAGAAGTGAAACTAATATCTTGTTAGATCATATCAGGCAGCTCTCAGATCTCTCTATTCATTATTATTTGTAAGGACTTTGGAGAAAATGATTACGAGTAAACAATATTATAAAAACAAAGGATGTTATTATATACTCAAAATTATAATTAAAAATTGGGCCTCTATAAATTAGTTCAGTTTAACTTCAATGGGTGCATCTGAGTATTATATGAATTAAGATTATTAAGTAGCGGAAGAATGTCCGTCTGTCTGTCTGTCCGTCCCCTTCATAATTTCCGCATTTTTTGAGGTAGAAGGTTGAAATTCAGAATGTAGCTTACTATGGGCATGTGCATCTTCACTATTCAGTTTTGTTTTGATTAGCCCACTGGGGTCGGAGTTTCGGGGGCGTAAATTAATGGGGACCAAATGGTCTATGCATATTTATGCATATAGAGGAGTGAAATTCGGTATGCAAATTCTTCTAAACAAGATCAACCTTACTGTAAAGTTTGGGCCAAATTTTCCCAATAGGGTCGGAGTTGTGGGAGTGGCAGTCACTTGGTCTTTAGAATTATGGCAACATTATGGTATGTCATATATCATTCGTTCGGAAATGATGAGAAACGAAAGAAGATAGAGCTATTTTTTCCTTTTCTAAATACTACGTTCGAGAAAATCAATTGTACGATTAAAAAAATGGGGGGAGGGTTAAAAAGTGCGGATAAAAGGGTAAAAATAGATGACTTCAGCGCTTCCGCTACTTTCCTATACCTTCCTCGGGAGGATTAATTTCTTGTTTTTTTAGTTCATACAATAGACTTCTGAATTTCGGCTGTAATTTGAGTACGCAATTCAAAAAGAAAAAACAAAAAGAAACTATCAGATGTTGTTTGATGGACCGATTGGATGAAGAACACGAAGCGTTAATTCGATTGACCATTGAAATGTGCCGTTGTGAATTAGAACCTATCGAATTCGTTGAACCCATTAGAAGCGAACATATACACTGTTGAGGTCGTTATCGGCAAACTAATTCAATAAAGACGAAAATTGAAAATTAAATTTACAAAATTGAAACACTAAACAGTCCAACGAACATAGCTTCTGGTTTCTATGTATATCCATTTGGTCGAGAAATGGAGAAAGAAAGAGGCATGGCTTATAATAATATGTATTTGCTATTAATTTTGATAAAAATATGAACTCATTAATGACTGGACTTACTGGATATTTTTATTCACTAATTCCATTTTCGGATACTCTGTTAATTAATTCATTTGAGAGACCAAAATTGTCAATTTATTTACAGAACACATGTCTTATAATAATTACCAGCTCGTAAAATATTAGCATTTCATCTTTAATATAAGCTGCCACTTCTTTAATTTATTAAATATTACGTTCGATATTAAATTTTCGTTTATATCTTTTCATTCTTCCGTTTTCCTCTTCCAGTTTTTTTTCTTTTCTTTTTTTTTATAATTTCCTATTGAATTTTGGTAATCAGTATTTTTCCAAGAGAGTGCACCACAATTGGCGATGGGTTTGCCCTTTGGGGTCCCCCTTTTGCCGCTCGTTTCCATTTAATCTGACTCTTGATTGATTCGATTTGGAGATTCGATTTTGCTAATAGGTCGTCAGCGGATTCAACATCAAGAATTTAAACTGCCTGTTCGCTTTAATTCAGTCAACTTCAATTCTAAAAAAAAAAAAAAAAAAAAAAAAGATTCTTTCCCGAAATATATTCATTAAAAACTCAATGTCTTTTCTCAAATGTTATAAGCAATCTACTAAATATAATAGTATATCAAATAGTGGTTAAGTAATTGAATTTTACGCTTACTAGATACAATTATACGTATTTTCTGCACGAGATAGATGTATTCATTACTATTATTATGAATTTGATGGTTCGCGATGAGCATCAAATATTTTATGTAAAATACACGTCTTATCCTGTAACAAACGCGACAACTTCCGTGCACCCTAGCGAAATTTCTCGATTAGTCATAGAGTACAGGGTTTTAGTATCCAGTTCTCTCTCATATTTAGTTTCTTCCACTGGATAAAGATTTCAGAAGCCTGTAGTAGTACCGATGTGTGTATGTATTATTATTTTGGTGAAAAGAATTCCTGTTTTTAACTTCTAATGTTTCTTGAACACCCTCTGCAATAAAGAAAGTATAAATATCATTAATACAGATGTTTTTGCTATTTTCTGTTTTTAAAATCAAATTAAATAAGGTCCATAAATAAGTACCGAACATCGCGAAAATTTTGCCGATAGATAGGAATATGTGGGCTAGAAAATAGAGGTCGCCTGATATCCATGGTAGTCAGCTGCAGGCAGTGAAAGATGCTGGATGTTGTACAGTTTACGCAAGAATAGGACCATGGAATGCAGGAACGAGTGTTTATTTTTCTGAGGGCCAAAATACTGTCCACGAAGTAAATGCATGGCAAAATGTATAAGGTCGTGTTCAATTGGATTCAAACATTCAAGAAGGGACGACGAAGTTTCAAAGATCAGGATCGTCTCTCTTTGAACCACCTATAATCTCAGCCTTAGCCCAAGAGATCATTTTTGGGTGCGACAGAATGGCGATTTGCTTGAATAAATCCCAGGCAGTTTCCCTCCTGCTTTCTCTATCCAGTTTTGCGACTTATGGCTTATCCTCGTGGAATGTTCATCTGATAACAAAATTGAATAGAAGTTTGTCAACAATTTCTATTTTTACCTCCCACACCTGAAGAGTTTATTACCAATTTTAAAATTAAATATCCCCTATATGCACAAAATAGTATGATAATATTACACACGATGACTTTTAATGTATAGGGTTTCCCCTGATATAGATATTATGATCTTCATCTCAAAAAGTTTTTCTTCACATCGTTAAAACATTTTAAGATGTTTATCTCTCCACGATTTGCTATTTCTTAAAATTTTTCAGAATTTTTAAAACAATAAAAAATACTAAATAATATAATTTAATTATAACATTTTTAAATGAACTTAAGTATATTTAAAAATTTAATATTGTTCAGCTTCTCCTTTAAAAAAAACAACTTCTTTAATATCCTGTTTAATTGGGCATCACGAGTCATTTACATTCAAATACAGATGTAGACATGTAAATACATACATATAGCAACCAGAAACCTTTACAGACTTTAATTTTGCTTTATATATATCATCAAAATTATATATAATTCGAGTTTTTAATTAAAATTCTAATTTCCGTTGCATCGTTCAAATAACAACGAAGAAAATGAATTGGGAACAATTTTATAACAGAAAACGAGGCAAGTGCTATCTCACGTCTGTCAATTAACTCGGCGGCGACTTTGTCATTAGCATGGAGAACGATGGACGAGCAGAATTTGTTGTTGAATTTTAATAATTACAGGTTTCCTGATCATTTATAAAGAATTGATTATCAAGGCTAACACGGATCGATATTAAAACACGCGATAAATTCCAAAGACACACGCACGACTCCCGATTTGCAAAATGATTTACAATGCCTTTGGTGATTCCAATCACCACTCTTCCATATTGTTCAACCGCATAAATTAGAAGATAAACAGTGTTAATTTTATTGACCCAATATGAACCCCTCGTTTTTCTTAGGACCCTGTGAAATATCGCTCTTTTGTTTTAAGATAGGACGACATGACACAATTCAGTCATTTTGGTTAACAGCAGTGGAAATGAAGTGATTTGGGAAAACGGCTCGTTTGCTTGCTCCTTTATATAAATGCATGAGGGGGGGGGGGAGTTATGCAGACGACATCTACTTTATGTCCGTATATACTTCATATTCAATTTACTATGCAATATCTATTCTACCATTTCATTGTCATTAATAGTTTTCTATATTTATGTTAAAAAAATGAACAAACTTCAAAAAAGTTTAAAAAATTTATAAAATTTAAAAATTTATGAAAAATAGGGTTTGATAGTTTGTTTTTTTTTACTTTTTTATTTATTTTAATGAAATGTCTTAATTAAATTTTCTGTTTCCCAATTTAATATTCTAAAGAATTAACTACAAATTTCCTCTAAGTACCTGCATATATTTCTATTACTGCCACGCACGAAAAAATGTCAGAAAAGCTAGAGTAATAACTCAAGATGGATCCATGATGGGTTGTAATCATACGCCATACATCAGATGTTAAATTATTGATGAAAAATAGGAAAGAAAATTCCACAGCCTGGATTAGAGCCCAAGATTCCTGGTTCGAATCCAGGCTGTGAAATTTTCTTTCTTATTTTTCATCAATAAAACTAAAATAAGCCATTCCTTCAAAATCTTTAACAATTACCAGACATTTTAGATACATATTTTTTAATTTATTATAAATTTTAAATTTGTTTTAATCTGGGGTCAAAAAGGTCCAAAGGATAAATCCAAGGGGCCCGGGTACAAAACGAAATACTTGAAAAGAAATTATGTACCCAGCAAAATAAAAAAGCTTTAACAAAACATTCAAATGGCTTCCTCTTTCGCGGTGAAGTTGGGTCAGCGACCATATCTCAGGATCCCAAACAGGTTATTTTGTGTGTAGAGAGAATAAAATTGTAGAGAGAATTCCATCCTAGCCCTAGGGATACCGATATTTAGTTACAAGACAATTCGCGACAGAGGCAGCTCGTTCCGAAGAATTTGCGAGGCTCACAGTTTAAAATTAAAAGAATGTACAACAAATTTAATCATAAATTTATATAGTAAAATCTTGCATATTTTAAAAAGAAAAACGCGAATGTAAGATTATTTTATTCTATCGTTAGCCTATTTAAAAAAGGTCGCTCATTATTAAAAATAAAGAAATCCTAAAATCATGCTTTTTTTTTGTTGAAACAATGAAAATGTTTTTCCAACTTCAAGTATGCAATAAAAAAAAGCGAATTTTAATGATTTAAACAATTTAAAATCTTACAATTTCCTAATTAGATTTGTAATTGAAATTTAATTTATCATTTGAGTCTCAAATTAAGCGAAGAATTATTTATTTATTATAAACTAAGTGAAGCGAAAATTATGCACTTTCGATTTCGACAAAAATAGGGAAACGGGTTTCGAATTTCTAATTGTGGTCAATGTAGAGCATCGCAAATTTTTCGGAACGAGCCGTCTGTGTCTCGACATGTTGCAGGAGCGAATTGTCTTCGTTGTTAGGCTTCATTGTACGATTGCGTTTCAAGACAGACTTCCTCGCAGGCTTTCCTCGCAAGAGTCAATAGACGGCTTCTCTGAAAGGAGATGAAAACGATTGCATGATTTCGAACCAAAGAGAGTTGCCGTGTTTTCGCTTCTCTATGAAATAGGGAACTGTAGTCGGATCTTCCAAATCTTCCTATATAGAATAATCCGTATCTAGTGCAAAGAAGCTCAACCCGATTTCTTCTGCTGTCAAACAAGAGTAGCACAATTTCAGATCACGGATTCTCATTTTTCTCCTCAGGCTCTAAAATAATATCTAGTCTTTCATACAAAATTGAAAATTAGCTTCAGTAGAAATTTTTATAAGCTATTTAAATCGTACGTTTGGGTCTTATCCTTTAAAAAGATAAAATAAAATAAAATAAAATAAAATAAAATAAAATAAAATAAAAATAATAAGGCAATGACTGATTTCAGCAAATAAATTTTCTTATAAAGCATAAGCTTATACATTTGATAAACAACACCACGGCTGTATAATGGTTGCCAAATCTGCATAATTAACATTTTTGAAAGTTATTAAAAAGATAGGAAAAAGGAAAATTAAATTCTTAAAGTTAATATTTGAATACAGAAAAGTAAAGTTTCCATATATTTTATTAAAATTACAGTAAGAGTTAGTGCAATAAATTTAAAAATAACTTTTAAAAAATAAACTTTTAAAAATAAACTTTGTATAAAAAATTCGTTCCAAATTTGTATGACGTAATTTACAGTTTCACCAATTATGACACTTTCAGGAATAACAACAAATTGGATACTTCATATAGAGTGGAACGAAAAGACACCCCTCCTTATTTGAAGGGATTTGGGTACTTTAGAAAAATAACTGCAGTTTGGTGATATAACTTGATAGTGTACCTTCCAATGATCCTAAGGGCATTCTTTTAAAAATAATCCCGACATGATTTTTAATGTGTCCAATGAGGCAATTTTAGCTCTATTCATTTCATGAAGAATAAATAAAGATTTTATGTAATCGGCCAAGTAGTTAAAGATTTGCGATCGTTTAACGCAGTGGCTACCATCCCGGTGCTGGGATTTAGCTTCAATCCCGGTGGAGCGCGGTGATTGGTTCATGTAATCACTAGTGATGAGCTAAGTCGTGATTCTACGTTCACAGGTATAACTGTGACTGCTACTTTTTGATATCAGTGATTTTTACCTGTGATGTGTGAACGTGAAATCACGACTTGTTTTTTTCCTGCTCCTTAGACAAACGGAGATGATGATTCACTACTATTAATCGTTAAAGAGAACATTGTTTGATTATTTATTTTATTTATTTATTTATTTATTTGCAAATTTACATCCAAAGTAGGACATGTACAAAGAGAGTTACATAGGTTAAGGTATAGCTTGTTGAATCAAGTTAAAAACATGGAATTTATGGTTTGGACATGACTTTAACGTACAATTTAAAATCTCATTCCTAGTATTGAATGGTAAATTATTCCAATAATCACAAGCACTATAGGGAAAGTAAGATTGCAAATATTTTGAAACCATAATCTTTGGTCTAAGTTTATATCTTTGTGTAGTTCGAGTATTAGGCGAATCAGTAAGCCATTGGTTAACATAATGGAGCGGATGGTTGCTATCAGTAATTGCTCGATATATTTCTTTAAGACGAGCAATTTTAATTATAGATTGCAAGGAAGGTATTTTGTACATATTAAAGATATCAGACATAGATGCGTATTTAGAGAGTGCTAAGGCTGCCCGCAAAACATTATTATAAGCTACTGAAACACGGGAAATTGTGAATTTTGAGGCTGCAGACCAGAAAAGGATGCCACATTCTAGTTTAGGAACTAACATTGACTTTAGTATTTGTATCATCTCCTTTTTGGTTAGCGTTTTTCTTAGGTTTTGAAACAGAAATTTCAGACGATTGAGATCAAGAAGCAGCGATTCAATGGTTTCTTTAAATGATAGTTTGGTATTAAGCTGCAGGCCTAATAAATTGCATATGTGAGACGGGCTAGGGTTTTGATTGTTGAACAACAATATAGTCGTTTTGGACTCGTTAAATTGTAGTCCATGCGTTACGTACCAATTTTTCAAAGTTTGAATGTCGTCAAGGATTCTATTATATGCTAAAGTAAACTCATTAGGAGGAAAGGCCGTAAACAAAAAATTGTCATCTACAAATGATATTATATTGCAGTGCAGAGGTAGTTTAAATATCTCAGCCGTGGCCGCTGCATACAACACAGTAGCGATCGGGGACCCCTGCATGAGGCCCATGGTAGATGGATGTTCAGTAGTAGTATTATTAGACTCCATGTAATTAATTCTGTTAGTAAAATAGTCACGCAATAAATTTAAAGTTAGCGGATCAACCCCAAACTGGGTCAACTGCATTAATAGGGTGCTTCTTTCAACGGTATTGAATGCTTTGGCAATGTCAGTATTAATTAAGAAGCATGACAATCCTTTGTCGACTGCGTGAATGATATAGTCAAAGATCTTAAATAAAGGATAAGTTATTGGGGTTTGAGGACGACCCCCAAATTGGTTTGTGGGAATACAGGACCATAGGAAAGACGATAAGTTAGAGAATATAAGTTTTTCTGCAATCTTAGCTAAGGCTGAGAGTGTACATATTGGACGGTAATTACAGATATTGGTACCATCTCCTTTCTTAAACACCGGAGCGATGAGGGTACTTTTGAAATCAGATGGGAAGGTTTGGGTGGTGCAAATCATTTGAATCATATGGTTAAAAATAATATTGCCAAAGTGGCCCCAATTTTTTATAACTCTAATGGTTAGTAAGGCGTCTCTGCTCGAGGTTTTGTTATTGGATTGCTTTATGGCTAGTCTAATAGCGCTCAAAGATATAGGGGGAATATGGAAATTACCAATAGCTAATTTTTTCTCAATGGTATCTTGGTTTCTTTTCGCTTTGTTGGGGTTATCAATCCATTCTAAGTAGGCACGTGCTTGGTGGAAAGGAAAATTTTTCTTATGTGTTTTATGGTTACGAATAAATTTCCATAGGTCAAATATTTTTGTGCCCTTTTTTACAATTGTGGACCTCTTAGCCCGTTTAATCTCTTTTTTGAAAGTCAAGTTTGCCTTTTTTAAACTTTGCTTGTTGGTTGCTGTGGAATCTATGATAAATGATTTATATGCCGATTTTTTATCTTTCCAAAGTGATAAAATTTTATCATTCCACCAAGGACGCGTTACTTTATTATACCTTACATTCTTAATTTGTAAGCCTGCATCCAACAGAGCCAATTTGAAATTTGAATACATAATATAAAAAAGGATATTAACGTCCTGGGTATTGAAGTAACTTGTCCAATCAAGGTTAGATAATATGTTCCTAAATTTGATCCAATCAACACCAACATAATCAAAGTGCTGTGTAAATAAGTTTCGGTGCTTTTCGTTTTCGCCCACTTTGTTAATTTGAACTATTAATGCGTGATGGTCACATTTGGGTAAAGTCTCCTGCTTAACGAGAAAGGCCGACCATGAAAGAGGAAGAAAAATTTGGTCGAGTATGGTTCTAGATGATTTGGTTATTCTTGTTGGCGAGTTGATAATGGGATGAAGGTGAAACAATTTGCATTGCTCAATCAGAGATTTAGCCAGAAAGGAGTCAGTTCCAAAGTCAACATTAAAGTCTCCGATGATTAGATTTGTAGCATAACGATGAGATTCTTCAATTAAGGCTATTAGCTCAGCGATCGGTATATAATTGGGTCTGTAGAAAGCTAATAAGTTGATCTGAAGGTTATTTAATTGAGTGTTCAAACAAATGTATTCAAGTCCAGAAATTGATTGACGGTCCAATATTTGATAATTCCAATCATCTGATAGTAGCACGAGAACGCCACCTCCTCTAGAAGATCTATCCTGACGTATGACATTATAGTTATTGAGTTGCAGAAAGTTATGGGAATGACTATCAGTCAGCCAAGTCTCAGTAATAACACACAGGTCAGGAGTGTGGGTTTGTATCCACAGTACAATATCATCAATCTTATTAGTTAAAGAGCGGGCGTTTATGTAACTAACTACCAGAGGTTTGGTTTCATGAGTAATGGAATTTTTCGACATGCTATGATCTTGGAGTCGAGGCCTGCCTCGCATCATTAGGAGATGCAAATATGGCATCAGACAGGAGGGTAGGATTACGGCCTAAGTAAGGACGGATAGATAAACCTTTAGGCCAATCGAAGGAGTTGAATAAGTAGTCTTCGTCCTCAGAAGAAATTCGGACAAAGAAAAACTTAGATGTGGTTCCCGCTTTGGTTATCCATCTCCCGCATTGTAAGACCTGAAGACCATGGTCAGTGAGGGATTTAGCCAGTTGATGTGGAGAGACTGATTCGTGCAGATTTCCTATACATAAACGACAAGTATCATATCTTCTCAAAGGCAAGTCCCACTTTGTCTGACTTTTATGCTCTTTATTGGCTCTATTATTATCAACGGATTCACTTGCAATTAATTGAGATTTAACCGTGATTTGTTTTTTAGCATTGTTTGTAGACGTGGTGATATTTACTGTAGGTGTTGTCTTCTCAGGTGATGTTGTTAAGAGTTCAGTATCATTTTCCTCCATCGTAGTTTGCGAGGGCTGTTCTAACCGACGGTTTCGATCTATTTCAATTGCAGAGGGAGGTTTTTGCATAAAGTCATCCCTCAATGTTGTGGGAGACGTAATAGTATTGATGACCTGACGAGTCTCATAAACTAAGAGTTCAATTTAGGCCTTCACATTATCAATTAAGTCCTTAATTGTTATGTTGAGAGAGTTCAGAAGGCCTTCCATAATAACATTAGAGACAGTGTTGGTCAACTTTTCCATTTTGTTATCGAGCGTTGTATCGGATAAGATGCATTGGTGTTTATTAAAGTCCTGGATTTTTTGAAGTAGAGATTCATGGGAGGTAGTAAGAAGATCTTTAAAATCTTTACAGTTGTATATTGGCTGTTTTGCAGGACATTGTATATCATTATTTTGTGAGGGAGTCTTGTTTACACTTTGGTTTAAACGGGTATCATCTTTATGACAATTCAGCTGGATCCAACGTTTTAATTTTTGAAGGAAGAGCTCAATGTGACTTCTTTGTTCTGCGGTGGAGGTTTTGTGTTTCATTATGGATGATATCATAATCTCTGTGGAGTCGTATGCATTCATTATATCATCCAATGATAACTTATTTATATCCAAATCGTCAGAATTCAGAGGGGGGCTGAGTTCGATAACTGAATCCATGGTTGTCATTTTTTTTTTTTTTCGTGTCTTTCTTCTTCAACAATTAACTTATAAATAAAGTTAAAAGGATTTAGAGTAGGATTGGGAGTGGATCGAGGGGGGGAAGAGAGAGGGGACAGGCAGGGGGATTAAACGTGGGGTCAAGGTCAAAGGTTGGAAGCTAATACGGAGACAGAGAGAGTGAAAAGTTAGTTCTTGTTAAGCTAAGAATAAAATAAGATGTAGAATAAATAAAATAAAACAAAATAAGAATAAATAAGGGAAAATAAAGGAGAAAAGCACTGTATTAATGAGTAAACTTTAGGATAAAACTGGGAAATATCAAGGAGTAAAAGAAATAATATGAATGAAATTAATAAGCAAAATAAAGTAATAAATTGTAGAAAAAGGAAAACAGTAAGTTAAGAAACAAGTCTTAAATTAAAACAAAACAGAAAAAAAAAGGAAAACTTACGAAAGAAGGTAGAGTACGGGGACTTGGATGGGGGGCTGGCTTGGAATTAGCGGGGATCAGTGGGCTGCAGAAGGGGGAAAATGGAAACTGGGATGGGCAAGGGAGCGATTGCAGACACGTCTAATCACTTCAACTGACATCAACATTCGTATAAACAGGAGTTTATTAAAGAGTATATAATCTATAACGACGCCTTGGTGAAATAAAATGGAGAGTAGTATATTATTTGAGTTTTTGTAAACTTGTATTATCGTGATTAATTCACTCCCCTTTAAAAAATAAATTAATTGTTTACTTGTGAATTCCCCCCCCCCCC
>JAHWFO010034949.1:333286-362058 GCA_023313115.1 Rhysida immarginata | reverse complement strand
CCCCCCCCCCTCCTCCTTCATCCGCTAAGAAATTTAAATACACCACTAAGTTTGTTTATTCAAATTTCGAAAACTAAATAATATAATTCTCGAAAAAATTATGACCCGTTTATTACTTATTTAATTTAGCAAACAGGTATTACTTATTTGCCCTAAACTATCAGTGTCATACTTACTTACTTACTTACTTTTCAAACCCGCTTATCCGTTAGGGTCGCGGGGGCAGCAGCCCTATGGAGGATCTCCAGCGATCGCGATCTTCCGCCATCAGGCGCATGTCCTCCCTGGTAATATCCAAGCGACTCGAACCCAGATTCTCCAGGTAGTCTAGCCACCTGGTTCTAGGCCGACCCCTTGGTCTCTTACCCACCGGCTTGGAAAATAACAACTGCCTAGGAAGACTAGTTTGCGGCATCCGAATCACGTGGCCATACCAGCGCAACTGAGACCTCTCAATGCGGAGAAGTAGCGGCTCAACACCTAAAGATTCCCTTATTGTATTGCTGTACACTCTATCTAGTAGGGTAACACCTGCAACACCTCTCAGAAATCTCATTTCGGCCGCTTGTACCCGCGATCGCACTCTTTCGGTCATTACCCAAGCCTCATGACCATAGGTGAGAATGGGGACAAAGATGGATTTGAAGACGGAGAGCTTAGCTTTGTTACTCAGCTCGCGTTTCGTTACCACGGATCGCCACAGTTCACGTCTGACACAGCTTGCTGCACCGATCCGAGCATCCAATTCTTTCTCCTGCCGTCCATCACTCGTGAATGCAATCCCGAGATACTTGAATTTCTCCACCTGTCTCAATGAGGCTCCCCTAACATGGAGAGCGCACTGAGCAGGCTGTCTTGAAAGGACCAGAACCTCGGTTTTAGCCACACTGATCTTCATCCCAGCTTCTTCACATTTGGCTGCAAGCCGGTCTAGTGCATGCTGAAGGTTCGTGCGAGAAGACCCAAGGAGGACAAGGTCGTCAGCAAAGAGCAACCTCTCCACCAGGCAGTCGCCCACACAAACACGCTCATCGCCTCTGCTGCCCCTGTCTATCCAGTCCATAAAGATAATGAACAAGATGGGCGACAGTACACACCCTTGGCGGAGTCCAACACCCACGGTGAACGGTCTTGACTTAATGCCATTTATCCGGACACACATCTCAGAGCTTTCGTACAGAGACATGATAGCAACCAGTAATTGCCCATCCACTCCATACTCTTGCAACACTTGCCAGAGCTTCTCCCGAGGAACTCTGTCATATGCTTTTTCGAGGTCCACAAAGCAAGCGTAGACCTCTTTTGCATACTCCCAGGATTTCTCAAAGATTTGCCTTAGAGCAAAGATGTGATCCGTCGTGCTTCGGCCAGGTCGGAAACCACACTGCTCCCCTGACAGTTTGGAGTCGACTATTTCCCGACTTCTCTTCTCCAGACACTTAGCGTACACTTTCCCAGGAATGCTGAGCAAAGAGATGCCTCGATAGTTGTTGCAATCTCTCTGGTCTCCCTTTTTGAAGATAGGGATCACAATTCCTGTCTGCCATTGCTTAGGGGCCTGTCCAGATATCCAAGCAACCTGACACACTCGAGTCAGCCACAGGATACCATCCTGATTTAAGGCCTTTAACATCTCGGACCGGATTTCATCATCACCTGCAGCTTTGCCAGTCTTCAGGGACTTAATTGCCCATCTGACTTCTGTTTCAGTGACACTACCGTGACTATTCTCCGCTCCAAGGTGCATCTCGTATGTCTCAGTTGTTGTCGTCACCGGATTAAGAAGAGATGCAAAGTATTCCTTCCACCTATGCAATACGCTCTCCTCCGTTTTCAGAAGCCTCCCATCTGAACTCTTAATAGTTTGTGATGAAAGAGACTTCTTTCCACGGAGGCGGCGCACGGTCTGCCAGAACACCTTGTTTGCCGAACCATAGTCTGCCTCCAATTTCTCCCCGAACTTCTCCCAGGTCTTGGCTTTAGCTGTTGATACTGTCTTTGCTGCTGCTTTTCGCGCCTCAGTGTACCGCACTCGGCTCGAAGTTGACTTATTTGCAAGCCATAGCAAATAGGCTTCCTTCTTTGCCTTGACAGCTTCTTGGACTTCACCGTTCCACCACGCAGTCCTTTTCTCACCGCCCTGCGCCACACTCAGCCGCTTACGACCACAGCACAATGCAGCCGAAGTAATCACAGCAGTTTTAAACAACTGCCACTCCTATCAGTGTCATAGCAAAGGTAAATGACGTGCATTTTTTGACCTCGCCCATTGTTAAAGTCAAATAAGTAATATTGTTTGCTTAATAAAATAAAGGGATCATAATTTTTCTAAGAAATATACGGAGTGATCCAGAAGTCAGTTCACGCAACAACTTGAAAACAGTAACTTCGGGTGAAATGGCTTTTGGATCACCCTGTAGCGCATGTAATTTTATTTTCAATTATTCTCAGTATATTTGAATACAAAATTTATTGGAGTAATACGGTAATTTCTTAGCGCGTGGATGGTGATATTCTAATAAACGAGTAATTTATATTTTTAAACAGAAGTGAACTTGTATACATAATTATACAATATTTTATTGTGAAAGTATACTCTTCCATTCTGTTGATTTTCCATTTCCCTGGGATAATATACCAAGTCAATGTACAATAGCATACCCAGAAATTCCTCTGGGGATGGGGGGGGGGGGGGGCATATCACAGACAATTCTTTCATTGCAATTTTCGACCCCTAAAGCAATGAAAATGCGGGAGAAGTGTAGCTCCTTACCCCCCCTCCTCACTTTGACTACGCCACTGTTGTTAACTATATGATATCATATAATTGTTGTTATACAGTTTTATATTCGGCTTTTTATGATTGTATTAACAAACTGCTTGTAGCGAGTGTTTTTATGAAACGAAACTTTATGTACGAAATATTATCGATAAACGACATAGAAACAAGCACTAGTACGAAGTGCTTGGTCAATTAATCAACGATCGCTAGAAAACATCACGGAAAAAGCGAATGCTCTCTCTTTCCTGTGCATTCTGATTGGTTAAAAGAGTTGTAATTGTTAACGCATGCGTCAGTTTCCTCGATTGACCGTGAAACAGTGAAAATCACACGTAAAATCACTACTGGTAACGATAACAGGTTCGAGAGTAGCGTTTGTGAAAATCACGGGTAACGGTTTCGAATGTTCGAGAGTAGC
The DNA here is from genome assembly GCA_023313115.1 of Rhysida immarginata. NCBI lineage: Eukaryota > Metazoa > Arthropoda > Chilopoda > Scolopendromorpha > Scolopendridae > Rhysida > Rhysida immarginata. Next base: position 358,858 of record JAHWFO010034949.1, on the reverse strand, counting down.
AGTGATTACCTGTGAAATATCACTATCAGTGAAAAAGTCACAGGTAGTGAAATCACGCTCATCACTAGTAATCACGTGGTACGGGAAATGGTGGCTGCGAATAGATCGCGATTCGGTGTGTTTTGAAGTGGGGCAAAAATTCTATAGTTTGCTAGAATGAGAAAATTTATTAGAGCTGTACAAAAAATCGAAATTCGTAGTTTCGGAAACGAGGCTGTAGAACATAAGAACACGCACTACAAGCGTGCGATGGGAGAGAAGGCTCTACCGTAGCCACCGATAAGAAGTGGCTACGGCTCTACTTAAATACTACGAAGTGAAGTCTCACGTATGTTTTCTGGTAGACAAAACTACCGGCTTCCGCTTCCGAAAACTCCTAAAATTTGAAGTAATATTATTATCAATTACAATATTATTATTGGTAGGTTCGGTCGGGTGATATTATTTTCGCATATTGCAGGACTTTCATAGAAGGCTGTGAGGCATTAATTTCCTTTATACTGTCGTTTTGTTCATATTTTAGTTTGTCATTATCACTTGGAATAAATAAATAATTTTAAATTAATAGATAAGCATTAAATAGCTAACATAGATAAAATAAATAAAAGATAAAATAAAAGTAAAAAAACAGTTTACCTAATTAAAAAGTTTATTTAATTACGGTTCTAGGCATCTCGGCCCGTATCACGTGATTATATGAGCCAATCACCACGCTCCACCGGGATTGAAGCTGAATCCCTGCACCGGGATATTAGCCACTGTGTTAAAGTCTGTGTTAATCGCATGTACACCCCAATCTGCTTCAGCGCTTTCCATCAGTAAATACATAGTAGATGCTCCGCAGGAAAGCTTTTTTCTCATCGATTGGCAGCTACGAGTATTTTAACGTTATATTTTGCTTACAACAATTACATATTAAAAAATGGACAACACAAAGAACAAAAGAAAAAACTATGGGCTGAAACTCACAAATTTTTGCAAAAGAATCTATTAATTAGTAACTTCTGATGGTATGTATTGTTAAATATGGCAATTCTTTAACATACTGGGCCGCTTTATAAAAATCTTAATTTATTCTTCATAAAATAAACAGACCAAAATTGCATATTTGGAATGACGGGTTTATCTCCAATAATATAAATGTTAGAAATGAAAAAGATAACCACGTTAGAATGCCCTTAGGATCATTAGAAGGTACCCTAATAAGTTATATCAGCAAACGTGGGTTATTTTAAGTTGTGGTTAAAGAGCCTTATATGTATTCGTTGTTGTACATATTTAACCTAGACTGGACTTATTTTTTTTGTAATAGTTATTTTATACCTATAATTTGTTGGTACTTACAATTGAGAGAAGAACGGAACGAAACCGAAGTCCACATCCCATAATAATTATTCTTTATTTAAAATACCCAAATCCCATCAAAAAAAAGGGGGGGGGGAATTTGGGCATTTGTTGTTCCACGCTGTATAACGCTATCATCTAGAAAATTTATTAATTACTCCCTTGAAATTATTTTTTTTCTATTTAGTATCTTGTATCTTAACATTTCCAATAATTAATTACACTTAATTCATATAAAGCAGTTTGCATTTTACCAGCATACAAATTTAAAAAACCGACAGGAATGCTAACTTCGGAGGAAAAGACAGGGCTAAAATCCCTGAATCTTCTCAATCATTTTTACATTTAAAAAATAATTTTTTTCAAGTTAATAAGATTGATAGGCATTAAATAAGAACCGTTGCCACTAAATCTTCTGCCATCGACTGAAATGAGGGGCATTTCCAGCGGCGCTCGATGTTGTTTGGCTGGGTTAAAGGGTGGGGAGGGGGGAAAGTTCTTTAGACGCGAAGGGACCTCGACCCGCCGCCTTTATTCCTTTCTGGCCTCAGGGTGAAATGAAGCAGCAATATAGGAAGGAAGGCAATGCTGGTTGGAGAAAGAGGAAGAAGTTTTAGAAGCAAAGGTAAGTCCCCTCCCCCCTTGTCTTCCATCTCCTCTAATGCAACAAGGATTAAAGCCTGCGGTTGTTGCATTAGAAACTTAACTTGGAAGAGAAGGATTACCGATAAATTGGCTCGGGTGTTTAGGACTGATGGTGCAAAGTCTTTTCGACCAAAATAACTTAAGAACTACTGTTCCACTCAATACTTATCTCTCATCTCTCCTTTACGGAGTATATCAGCGCTAGGTAAATAATGTTTTAAAAAATTAACCCTAAAACAAAAGCTTGATTAAAATCGGTAGAAGGATAGGAAAATTTAAAAGATAGCGCTGTGAAAATAATGGAATTTCATCGGATTTGAACAAAATTAGAAATCGAAACAACTCATTCAATTCTTTCATTTAATGGGATTTAGTTAATTGGAAGGCTTAGTGTAGTATAATGTTTCGTTAAAAACCTTCTGTTGCTTTTCTAATTAATAGGATTTATTTGAAAGAATACGAAAACGAAGCAACTGTGGAGAACTTAAAGCCAAGTTCAAACTTTTATAAAGTTTCTTCAGGAAATTATTGAAAGGCGATGGGAAAAAGTTAATAGATTAACTCGCGATATTACAAAATTCTATATAATATTCTTCTACAATACCACTCAATGGAATTTCCATCATTAAATTTTTTGATACATAAAGTTTAATCCAGCTAAAAATAAAACTGGTAGATCCATTTTCATAGATTGACTTTTAAGTACGTGCATAACTGATAATAATATACATAATGTATAATAATTAACGATCATTTTACCACCATGGAGGATTAAAAATGGCATCTTTTCGTGTTATTGCCGTGAATAATAAAAATGGAATATGGGTCTTTGAAGAATTTTTTCCACGCCATATTTCCGATAGTAATAATTATTTTTCTCTATTTAATGAAATAAAAACTATACTAAAAATGAAAACCTGTAAAAAAATAAAAATTAAAACCTTTTTTTTTAAATTAAATTAATCAATAAAAGAATAAATTAGTAGGCAATAATATATGTGTTCAACTTATCTAAGGAAAGAAAAATAAAGAGCAAGAAGTGATTAATCTAAAGTGAGATGAAAGGGAAAAAAGCGGACAATTCTCTTTGCTAAAATATTTTATGCACATATTTGCATTTTAAAAAGACGTCTGGATACTCTTATGTTGTCACCATTTTCTGTTCCTTAAATTTCGATTCTAGTGATTTTGTGCTTAAGAAAAATCAAACTTAGACAAGCCTAACGGAAGAAAATTTTACTTTAGGCAAATCGCAACGATCTTCTCTTACAGCGATCGAATATTACGTGCACTATGGCATGGAATAATGGAATATACCTAGCAAATGGGGGGGGGGGCACAAAAGGGAAAAGTAGTATAAATGAGTGTATAGTCTTAACATGAAAGGATCGTTTGTTCCAACAAGCCATTATGTACGTGTATTATGCGCGTGTGTCTATGAAAGTACAGCCAGCAGGACGGCTGGAAAAAGCGGATCACATAAGCGCTTTTCATAAGGAAACGTGCTATAAACGAATATTAAAATTCAGAAAACACCCGAATTAAAAAAAATACACTTAAGCAGAGAAATAGGCTAAGTGATTGAGGATGAACAAAAGTAAATTTGGTGATGTATGGTGAAGTTAGAACTTTGAAATTGTTCGTTGGAAATGTGCATTATAGATGACCTTACCAGTTCGCAAATAACCATTTCAAGCAATGGCTTCGCGAATGCAACATGAAGCAAAATGTGAGTTTCATCAACGCGAAGATAATAAAAATCACATAATTCAACAATAATTTCGTAATAGTACTTTCCAAATATGTACGCAACAATTTCCACTGTTTTTCTTAAATAGTAAAGGGAATATCGACATTTCGTTACAAGACAATAAATGGTGATAGAGACAGCTGGTTCCGAAAAATTTGTAAGTTCATTTTAATATATCAATACTCATACAATGTAAAAATCATCACTCATTATTAAAAAAGAAATTCAAAAAATTATGATCTTTTTTTGTTGAAAAATGAAAATATGATTTTTCCAGTTTTAAATTTAAGCTTGTATATTTCCATAAAGCGAATTTTGAATGGTTAAAAAATTTAGAATCTTTCAATTTCTCAATTCATCTTATTTTAAATCTCAAATTAAGTCAGCAATTATTCGTTTATTATAAATAAAGTAAAACGAAGCTAGTTGCTCAACTGTAGAAAACAATGAGCCTGGCAAATATTTGCGACCAGCTGTCCCGTTAATAGACTTGTCGCATGAACGAATTGTCCGTCGCGAATTGTCTTGTAACGAAATGTCGGTATTCCAAAAAAAAAAAAAAGAGGAAACTTCACCGCAAAACATCAGTGTTCTGACAACAAACTTCGCTAGCACGTTAGGATGATATTTTAACAAAAAATATAATAATTGCCACATAACGAATTCTTAATTTATTAAAAGTGAATTGCATAGACATAGAAACTGGCCCTTTAAAATAGAGGGTGATCCAAAAAGTCAGGAAAATTTTAAATTTCAATAATTTGCACAGAAAGATTGAAGTCGGATTTTTTCCCAAGAAAAAAAAAATAAATAAAGCTAGAATTCGGTTTTTGACCAACAAATGGCATTGTCAGGTTACAGACATCTGTTTATGTACATTTTCATACTGTGTAAATAGAACAGTACTCGCTATAAACGCTATTTCGGAACCAGATAGCTGTTCCGTCTGATAGTTAATAAGGCATCTTACCAGGAAAAAAAAATCCGACTTATGTCAATCGTTTTTATGCAAACGAATCTTTTTATCTTCATTCGTGTGCCAAATTATTGAGCTTTAAAGTTTTTCCTGACTTTTGGATCACCCTGTAAACGTGGGTAAATAAATATCTCCCTTTTTTTTTTTTCTTACTTTTTGAAAAAAAAAAAATTAAAAAAGGACAAAAAAAAAAAAAAAAAACCAACAAAAAAAAACCCCAATAATAATCACCAAAGTTATTCTAATACCGTAGCTTGAATAATCACCAAAGTTATTCTAATAGGTGCGTAAAATGAGGCTTTCCATCCTGATGATGGTAAATGGTGTCCTGCTCAATAAAATATTTCACTACTTAGTCAACATTGGAAAATTGTTTGCCCCTTACATATTTTTTATGTTGCCCGCACCACAATAAACGTCATACAGCACACCTGGTCTTGATTTTGTGCGTTATGGAATGTACATTCGGGTGCAAAACAATTTAGACTTAAGTCATAGTTGAACACGTGAATAGCATATCCCAAGCGTATACAAGTTACCTTATTTTCATTCAGAAGGGACAGGTCCAGTCTAATCTGCCTTGACTCTCAGTAAAAGTACCTGATTTTGCAACCGATCAAGATCCGGTAAACTCAGTTCCTACGGATCAGGTAAAAACCTTTTTGCACCCGAATATACAACGAGCTTCTTATGCTCGTATCAATACCTGCAAGGCTCAAGAGGGGCATCAATTTCAACATCTGTTGCCCGTAATGGCTTTTTCGTTTGATGTTAAAAGCTATAACATCGCTGTATTATACGAATTCGTAAATGTGCATCCTCGATCTGCAACATTTCAACATTCTATATGAAACCGGACTTTTGGGACAATCTATATCCATATTATGAGTGATAGTGGAAAAGTAGATATATTCCAAATGAGAATATGAGGGGGTACGCTTACTAATGGTTGGGCCCTTCTCTCATTACTTGTTATGGATGATAGTTATTTTTTATTTATCTATTAATTTATAGTTTTTATATATAGAGAATAAATAGAGTGTAATTTTTAGGAAAATAAAATTTTGTGCTAAATGTAGTTTTTCAAATTAGCTCTGAAGTCTAAGATTTATGTCTATCAAAAGGAGTTTTTAATGCGATGAAATTTATAACTACAGCTTTGGAAATAACTAGCAACAGTAGATTTAGATGCAGAGAGGAGGCAACCTCTCCGTAGAACTCCAAACATAATAAACTCAACAGCGCAAATGCTTATAGGGCTCCCACCAGCTGCAATGTCATAATGATGAATGGCATAGCGTGTGGGATTAAACTCGACTTTATTTGCGCAAAAGTAACAAGGTTCCTTCCCCCTTACGCTTCTCTTTTTTTTTTTTTTGTTTACAATAGCCAGCTCTTCCGTAGACAAAAGGCTTCCGCCTTCTCTTTTCTCGTCATCCGTATTTGCCTTCCGTATTTCGAGGACCCACTTTTCCTGTTAAAAAGAGGACATGAAAAATGGCCATCGTCTCTTTTGACGAATGCCGAGCTCAAAGCAGCTTTTAGCCGTGGCTACCCACAAATATCTTTGCCAGGCTGCAGGCAAACTGCGACTGCGCACTTGTTACTGCCGGAAGCGGGCGAACTCCCGTTATGGCCAACGCTCTCTCTCTCTCTCTCTCTCTCTCTCTCTCTCTCTCTCTCTCTCTCTCTCCCCGTTGATCTTCCCCAGTGGCGCAGCTGCGCAAACGGCCGGAAAAGTGAAAAGTCGAGCGAGAGAAAGCGAGAGGGGACCAACCAGCCATTCAGTCAGTCAGTCAGTCAGTCGACTTTTCCCCCGGACTTCCCCATGATTTGTGCTTCCATCTGTTGGTGACGATTGTCAACAAAGGCAGCCGACGCTATTGCGTAAAAGATAGGGCCTGCCAAAACCGCCTAATTAAATTCTGGCTGCGGTTAAAGCGGTCGTTATGGCACTTGACAGGCAAAAGCTGGACGCCCCATTCTATTTCAATTTGAAATCGATGCCCGACTGCTTTTCCTTTTGCCATTCCTCCTAACTCCGTTAATTAGCGCTGGACAGATAAATGGAGATCAAAATGATAGATTCCTCCTTCAGATTTTGGAAAGGGAGGGAAAAAAAAAACTTTTTGACAATCCGACACAGACTCGCTTATCTTCATATTTTTTGTTCTCTTGTCATTCTTATCTCGGACTACACCATTCTCTCTCCTGATTACAGAATTCTAAATTCCTTTGAAAAGTTAATTATGTTCCAGTTATTATCATTCTGCTTACGGTTAAATTTTTCATTTTATTATTAGATGATGATTCTCAGTGGGAAGGGGCTGAATATGCATAATAAATTAAGTGAAACCTTTATTAAACAATCTAAACCTACATACAATGTAAACAAGGCAAAGCCTCCGAGACTGGATTTAAGCCTAAAAAAATCACTTTCAAACGCCCAAGGTACAATTTTGCATCTCAAATATTTAATTACAAATGGTAGAAATCATGGTAACGAACATGTGTTTATTTATATATAAACACAGCCACTGGATTGGAAACTTTGATGCAAATTAATGAAGCAATAACTCATGTCCTATGAATACAAATGACGCGATGACGAGCGTAACTACGTGACCTCTACAAATATTTAAAAGTTCTGCATAGCAGTAATTGACAGGACTGATAATGGGTAAAACGGCCCAGGGGTGTTGCTGGAGCCGTGATTTCAAAAACTGTCCAATTGACGGGAATTTTAAGGCGTGATTCTAACGTGTTTAATGCATGGAAAATTCGCATGTCGGTCTAAGAGAAGTATGTACCGTATCGCCCGAAAACGATATGTGTAGGCACAGATGAAGTCACTTTAAGAGCAACAGAACTTTAAGTGTTGACAAATTGACAAATTCATTCCAATAGTATCCAAGGAATTAGGAGTACAATGAGGAATATATCACTTAGTAAGAGGGAGGATCTGAGAGGCATAGAAAGTTTATTCCAAGCTATGAACCCCCGCATCTATGAAATAACAATTTCTTTGTAAAGTGTTCGCAGCGCACTCATTTCGATAAACCCCTGAAGGCCATATTTGGCAGAATTATAGAGAATTGATATAATTAGCCATAAGGCAACACGGAAACCACTGATTTCGGAGCATAAGGGAATTGACATAATTTTAGTCTCCAATAGTAAAAGGAACAACTGTACTAGACAATAGACAAATTGCAAAAAATTTCGTGTGGTTCTTTTAGCCACGTCTTGTTTTTTACCGTTGGTCGGCAGAGAGTGTTGGGCTCATGGACTCAACTTTTATGTCCTGAGTATTTAGAGTGTCATAATACATGTAATGATTTAGTGTATGGAATAGGTCTACTGACATTGAAAAAAATTGGGTGAACTCAAATGTATAAATTATTAATGAAAATAGGAAAGAAAATTTCACAGCCTGGATTCGAACCAGGTACCTTCAGTTCTTCGCGCTGAACGCAAGGTCTTTTATAGACCTTGGCTGAACACGCTAACCAATTGCGCCACTATGGACACGGAAGTATTACATTACCTACATGTCCTAAATGATTAGAGCAGTTACCTAGTTTGTAAGACGGGACTATCTTTCCTACTGGCATAATATTTATTAAAGAGTATCTCAAGAAGAGTCACTTATGGTTTATCCTACGCTAAACCTCATATGCTTAAATTATTGATGAAAATAGGAAAGAAAATTCCACAACCTGGATTCAAACCAGGAACCTTCAGCTCTTCGTGCTGAACACGCTAACTAATTGCGCAACTCTTCAAATGCATACCTAACATTGTAGAGGATCCAATGCGTCCTCTATCCTGAAGGAATGAATGCTTCGCAGAAAAAAAAACTAAAACTTTCCGTTGTTTAAAAATCATTCAAAAATGCTCCATGAGCAATCATTGCCCCCTTCAGAGTCAGAGTTCAAATTGTAAAGATAAGATTATGAGATACCTAGGGAGAAGTAAGAGTCATCCATTTCCATCCAATCTGAGCAGTTGGAAAGCAAGTTTCTGAATATCTGGTCATATTGCACTTTTGTACTTTCTTGTCCCATATGAATTTCTTATTAATAAGTTATAAAGCAAAGGTAAATTAATTAAAGATATAAAAGATGATACAGTAAAAAATTTAAAGCATGAATGCCACTAGTGTAGCTGATTCTCTCCGGAAAAATTTGGTAATAGTTTAGAAAAAGCATTCATAAATATTGTTTTTTAAATTCTTAACAAATTTCGACGTTTCTCTTTTCAATTGAAATAAATTATGCATTACTTCTTAACAAATTCTTTTATATAATTCTGAAAAAAGCATAACTCACTAGTTTCGCAATTTATTCCCGGCTTTTTCAAAGTCAGTTTCTTCAAACTAACTATTATGTATTGTAAGGCCTTCATTTCTCATGTTAGAAACAACAATACAACGAGATAAATAATGAATATATACTGGAGATGAACCTCCAAACATAAGGTAATGATTTTTCAATGAAAAGTGAAAGGAAAAATTCTGCGACCTGGATTCGAATCAGGAAACTCGGATATCATATGCCCGGCGCGTCTACCAATTGGGTACCAATTAAGACTTTTTCCTTTCATTTTTCATTGAAAAATCATTACCTGATGTTTTGAGGTTCATCTCCAGTCTATATTCATTATTTATCTGCGAGTTCATCAAACTTTCTGATGGTTGGATAGCAGAAATTCTCGATCTGTGAGCCGGGTGCCCATTGGGCTTTCAACCTTGACAACTTGATGGCCTTTAAGACACCTTGTGACAGCATGGCTGTTCGGGTGTCTGCGATAGCCCAATTGGTAGAGGCGTCAGGCATATGATACCAGAGTTTCCTGGTTCGAATCCAGGTCACAGAATTTTTCCTTTCATTTTTCATTGAAAAAAAAATACAACGACCCAACGACCTGTTAATTAAAAAGTAAAACGTTTACAGTAAGCCTACAAATTAAAAATTTTATTTGCTTCATAAGCCTTAATGATTTTGCAAGTAGCAATAATCCTTAATAAAATACAAACCATGAAAATATGTTGTAATCTAGATTACTTAAACAGAAATTATAAATACTACATCAAAACTGAAACATAGCGGCTGAAAACACAATACTCACAATGTAGTACTATAAACCGGACATTACTCGCAGATAGGACGTTTCTTAACTTATAATTTTTTTAATCAATCCTCAGTAGATTCTCTTGTGAAAACTCATCTGCATCTTGAAAAGAAGAGCCAAATAGCAGTTGTTATTCGTATTCAACAGCTTTAAAATTAGTAAAATTCAAGTTTCTAAACTATTCTAGCTGGAGACCAGTATTATTTGAATATTATTTCCTCGCCATTACTCTCAATAAATATTAAAAATTTACCGAGTTAAAATTACAACGTAAGAGTTAATGCTTTGTTTGATTCTATAAAATATTCTTTATGCGGGTAATTAACCAAAGTGCGTGGTATTTTAACTTTAATTAATATCGATAGTATTAACATATAAAAATACTGTATATTAACTACTCTAGACGACATAATAAAATTACATTAGCATGTTTACCGAAAGAATTTTTTTCCCTTTCTGTCGTATCTTTATTCCGTTGCTCGCAGTTCTACTTCATAGTTTTTAATAGAAGTAAGCTTAGATTCATTATAAGAGGAAAGCTTTAATGTGCTTCAGGTATAATTAGTTCGCAATTAGGAAATGCAATTCCGCCAACTCCATGTTGTTGTCCTCTCTCCCATTTCTAAAAATGCTTTAATGCTTTCGCGTTGTTTCACAACTCTATTGAAGGTCTTGAAGGTGGACAAACAGAATTGTAAATAATAAACACCGAAAAATGGAGGAAGAGGCTTATGTGACACACGTGATTAAGGAAAAATCGAAAAGCGTTTATAAAACAGAAATCACTATTGGATAATTCTACATACTTTACCTAAATTTGCTGATTGCTTCATTAGCTTTCGAAACAGAATGGAAAAGAAAAGCGCATAATGAGCATATCCAATCCAGATTCAACATAAATTTCTTAAACTGTGGCACAAAATTAAAGGGGGGGAACTGTCCAATAGGGTGGAACATTTATCACTTTGTTAAATCCATGCGATTTCTGATTACATCATCATAAGCGGAAGAATCTATTCGCAGTCAAGCGTATCGTTGCAATTCTCCATTGAATTTCGCTGCTTATTATTTATTACTCGTTTGCTGGCGCTATTACTTGCGAGACAATTATTATTGAACCTCATAATTGCTTATCAAGTGTAATGCACTTGCCTTTTCATTATATTAACAGTCATGAACCGCTGTCCACTTGCTCTATTTAATTGTTCGTCTGATGTGTTTATTGTGATCCGATATAGGCGATAAGGGTGAGTGAACTGCATCCAAACTCTCTGAACGCCACCTACGCATAAGTGACACCGAGGCTTTGAAAACAAATTAACCTCATCAACCTTTACGCCTCGTTAGTAACACTCGAATTTCGAATCAATTTAGGACTACTTTTTCCTCCCTCTTCTGAGTTTAGTTCATAGACAAAAGATAAATATGCAGTTTTAAATAGTTTAACATAGGATGGGTGTGATCTTGATTTCTCTTTCTTGCTAGATTATGGGGACAATTAAACTAGTCTTCTTAAGTAGACAAGTCAATTAAAAGCTTCTATTAGTCGCATCAATTTACATTAGAATTGATGACATAAGACTTTTCAAAGGACTCTTCAAAGTTAACATGTTTACCTAAAAGGAAAGTGGATGTAATGCTTGTTTTTGTTTTTCGTTATTTTTTTCCTACACTTCACTTCAGTCCTGGTTTTGCGCATTCTGTGGAACTCCTGATTATAATTTTCGTAAGAGAAAGTAAATTTAGCTGAGAAAACTAAGTTTAAGGATGAGTTATGTAGTATTGATCTAAGGAGTTTAAATGATTAATTTTAAATTTAAATGTGGTCAGTCTCCTTTTAATGGGGAAAATCGTAAAATTAATAAAAACAAAAAAATAAATAATAAATAAAGTCACCAATCTTGAAAAACGATGAAGAAACTTGTGAGATGGAAGAAAACTCAAAGGATGTAGTCTATTTCAAAACCAACATTTCCTTCAAGATTATCGTTTTCCACTATCAACATTATCTTCACAAGACTTCATCTACATCCTCAATAGACTGGGTTTATTTCTGCTATCAACAACATCTTCAATAGACTACATCCTTTGAGTTTTCTTCCATCTCACAAGTTTCTTCATCGTTTTTCAAGATTGGTGACTTTATTTATTATTTATTTTTTTGTTTTTATTAATTTTACGATTTTCCCCATTAAAAGGAGACTGACCACATTTAAAATTAAAAATGAGTTATGTAGGGTTGCTATAAAAGAAATTTTTTTACGAAATGTGTTTTATATTATAATCCAGTGTTACGAAATAAATTTGAGCCAATTTTTATCAATACCAGTAACAAGCTATTGCAATGCACTATTAAACTTTGCAGGAACGTAGATCCCGTGAATGGCATTTTCTGTCTTATCTGCTGAGGGGCCAACCTAGCGTCTTCGGAACACGTAATTTCAAATCTCCCTGTTTAATGAGAGCTCCTCTATAAGATATATGATAAGGGAAATTATTTACTGTCTTCTTGATTTTGAGACTTTAGTCACTCAGCATAGTGAGAAAGCTCCTCCAGTTCCTTACTGTCTTCTCTTGAAAAGGGAATGGTCCATACCACCATTTTAAGGAATATAAACAGCATTCGTACAAACCTATATACTTATTCTTTCGCTAAAAATCGGGCATCTCTCTATTAGTTTTATACAACAACGAAAGTGTCTAGTTCATTTAGAGCAGTGATTCCCAACCTATTTCGCGACCCTTTTTTTTAAAGTTAAATAACTTACAACCCCCTCCTACCATTTGAATAAACAAGGCGTTTGATACACATCAAAATGTTTAAAATATCGAAATTTCCTATGACAATAAATGGAAATAAAAATAATCTCGGCTACCCACCAATACGTCTTTCATAAGCCCCAAGATGTGGAACCAGGGCTTTAGATTAATCCCAGTATAAGCTAACCAGCTATAAACACTGATAAAGCTTGGAAGCAACATACAGGGTGATTCAAAAGTTATGGAAACGTGTACAGAGAGCGGAAGTATCAAAATGGTGCTGAAACGAAACAGCGTGTGTTCCTAGTGGAGAATGTGTTCCGGAACGCTGGCAAATACACAGAGAAGGTTCGGCAGCGGTTTCAAGAGACTTTCCCTTGTGTACCTGTGCCTCACTGGCTTTATTAATCGACAAGTTCTGTGCAAGTGGAACTGTGCTGGATCCACCACGTTCGGGCCGCCCCGCCACACAGAGGAGAAATTGCTTGAGATCCAGGATAGAATATTGCAAAGCCTCAGTAAATCTCAGTGTCGACTCTCACTACAATAACTTTTGAATAAAGCCAATACACGGTAACTTTTGAATCACCCGTACAATGTGAGCATAAAAATTAAAGTTAATATTTCGTAAGTCTCTTTAATAGCTCTATTGGTCAGAATTAGTTTCAATTTGGCATGGATGCTCATGAAGCAATTTGCGAAGAAATGGTTTTGGATATAACGGGTAATTTGTGCTTCCAATTCTACTTTGCGATGACTCCACTTTACGTGTCTCCAATTCCAAAAGTCATAGGGTTCAGATACGATGAAGGTGCTGGACCAGCCTGCTGTTGATCTTTCATTCGTCTCCAAAATGAACCCAAAACAGTCGCTTTATTGCTGTTATTATGTGCAAAGGAATGCCATCTTGCACAGAAATTTTTGGTCTTCTAAATTGTGCAGTTCTGCGTATTAACAGAATCTTTATGTATTCTCCATTTGCCTGAAGATGGAAATAGGCTTTGTTGAACAAAAATGTTCCATGGACCTAATAAAGCCCATTTCTTCCTCTAACCGTAAATTTTGACTGGTTTATGCTTTGCCAAATCAAGAGTATTCAAAAAATGGAATGGTCTGTTGCAAAAACATTTGTTCAACACTGAATTTTGAATGGAATGATTAATATCACTGTTAACGAATTTTTTTCTTTTAATTTTTATTAGTCGCAAAACTACAAGGAGCGTTCAAAAAGTAATTCACCACAATCTATTTCTCTAGTAGTTCTACTGATTATTTTTCAATGACATCTCCTTCCGCTTCTTTGGCTTTATGCCAATGTTCCGGAAGAGCTTGTACACCCCCCCCCCCTCGGTACCATTCTTGGTCCTGCTCACGCAACTACTTTTTTCACAGCGCACACAACATCGTCATTGGACTCGAATTGAATCCCACGGAATGCGTTTTTCCCGACATTGCGTGGGGTCCAATTCATCCCTCGGAAACGAGAAATCCGTTCACAGCAGGCTGCTTATAGTTGGTCTATCATCCGCCAATTATCTTCACGGGCATCCACCATTTTTAACATTCGCTATCATGCTGAAACTGGAGCGGAGCTTGCAAGTTTGCACAACAGAGGCGGAAGGTTTAAACGGGACTACTCAAAATTTCAGCCACATAGAAAAATTGTGGATACATTACTTTTTGAACGCTCCTCGTGCTTAATTTCATTAATTATTGCTGAAAAGAGTCAATATGTACGAAATTTATTAAGAATTTGCTTTATACGGCTACCAAATCCAAACAAAAATGGTAACCAACCAAGCATTGTTAATTTAATATGAGAAATCAAAGGGGAAATGTTGCGATCTGGATTTGAACTTCTATCAGCTGGGCGTCTTAGCTGTCTTTACAACATTTGGAGTCAGTGTGCGAGTGTCCGCGGATGCCCAGTGGTAGAGGCGACGAGCTAGATACTCGTGGTCCCTGGTTCAAATCAGTTCGAAGAATTTTCCCCTTCGTTTTTCTAAAGTTGTGGCATACCCTCAATTTCCAAACATCACTTTAATCAAATAAGAGACAGGGTCAAAATTTACCATTGACTTTTTACTTCTATTCCAAATGTACTTTTTGACTTTCCCAGATAATTTGTAGATATATTAATGCTCTTCTTACTAATCAGTTATTGAATTTTTATTCATTCTAGTGGTTAATTCTTTGTTTTTTTATTTCTTCTTTTTTTTCTTAGAGTATATCCGTCGACTGTGATCGTCCAGTCCTCTTGGATTCATGCTAGAAGATATCTTTGCGCACCATGCGCAGCACTGGGCCCAAGCTAATCGTGGTAGTGGCCCTTTTGACGACGACTTCCCTCATGGTTACCTCCGACTGTCCTGCCAAGTGCACCTGCCGATGGAAAAGCGGCAAAGAGACGGTAGAGTGTACTCACCAGAGCTTCACTTCGATCCCCGAGGGCATCGACGTCGGCACGCAACTGCTCGACATGACCGGCAACAGCCTGCTCGTCTTGCAACCCGAACTCTTCCAGCGGGCCGGCCTACTCAATTTACAGCGCATCTACTTGGCTCACTGTCGCATCAATCAGATCAGCGAGAGTGCCTTCTCGCGCCTCACCAATCTCGTGGAGTTGGATCTCAGCCACAACCTCCTGCAAACGATACCATCCAAGACTTTCAAGGATTATCCCGGCCTACGCCGGCTCGCCCTCAGTGGGAATCCGATCTCTCGCATCGAAAGCAACGCCTTCATCAATCTTCCCGTTCTGAATGTTTTGGAAATGAGCCGTTGCAAGGTCGCCACGATAGGTCCAAAAGCCTTCGATGGACTCGACTCTCTCACCCACTTGAAACTCGACAGCAATCAACTCAATACGCTTGAAGCTGGAGCCGTCAACGGATTACGTGGCCTTCACGATGCCGAGCTGCAAGACAACCCGTGGCGGTGCGATTGTATGTTAAGAGATATGCGCACTTGGCTCGTGAAAAACAAAATTCCTCACACTGTGACTCCTCTCTGCGACCAGCCGAAGAGATTGTACGGCCAGGCTATTGTTCATCTCAGTCCAGACGATCTCGCCTGCCAGCCCTCAGGAGAAGCGCACCGTGTTAATGTTGCTACCTTGGGAGAAGATGCGATCTTGGAATGTCGCATGGAGGGCGTGCCGGAACCGACCATTCAGTGGATGAGAGCGGGAAAGAACATTTACAACATGAGCACGAGCTCATCGAACAAGCAAACTTTTATAATCCACGAGAACGGGACGACAGAAAAGATCAGTGTCCTGACTATTACGTCTACGGTTGAGAGTGACCGAGGTGACTATGCTTGCATAGCGGAGAATAGGGCGGGTAAAGTGGTTACTAATGTCAGTCTGCAAATTGTGGCGAAGAAAAACAGCGCAAGCGCATTAGGTGGCGTTCAGGTGACAGGACTTGTCATGGGCATGTTGGTGATCGGTGTTGCCTTCGGTTGTGTGTTTTTGGTACTGAGACGACGACGGAAAGAGAGACAACAGGTGCTCGCATCGTCGAAAAACAAACCCGTGAAAAGCATGAATCATGTAGACTTCACGAGTGATAATGTGGGCAACTCCAAGCTCATTAAAAAACCCCTGCTGGCTCACTGTAACCCAGCAGTCGACAAAGACTTGATGCCTTATGCTAGAAACTTTATTGAAAATAGCCTAGGAGGTTCGTGTATAGGTCACACGTCTGGTTTGAATAGCAAGCCGGACGTGGTGAACGTGGACGAAGGAAACCAGCCGAGCGAGGAATCACTTCGAGTGCGGGAGAAGAGGTGGAGTGAGTGCAACGACCCGGTCGACGACGCGGTCACTTTAGCCGTGGTCGCCGACGACTCAACCACGCAAGAGACGAGAATCCATCACGAGGTGGTGGGGAGGCCCGACCACAACGAACGACAACGAACAGAAAGCCGTCCTCCCCGACGGGCTCTTTTGCGGACTTCTACGTCCAGTGATTGGGGCGGAAGTACGCAGGGACTACTCGCCGGAAGTCCGCAGTCCTCGTTGGACGAGTCGAGTAGCAGCGGCAGCAGCCGGACGCTCGGCAAAAACAGCGCCGAGGTGTACCGCTTCCGTAACTCCGTGCCTGTTCTTCCACCGACGGGGCAATTCGAAATCAAATGCGGCAGGGACCAAGACCCGCGTCGAAGGTTCGATCTAGGGCGAACAGATCTCTAGCGCCTCTCGACTACAAAATAAAACACAAAAATGACTCGGTTCAAATATAATAACTCTGTGATGAATACAAAAATAAATCAGTAAAACAAAACAAAAAAAAAGAAATAAAAAACAAAAAAGAAATTTCTATCCCGCTCTGCTTCAAGTGGCAAAAAATATCTAACAAGATGTTGCTCTCTGAAGGAGGAAAAAGAAAAAATCGTTTTCGCTCCTCCTTTCTGCTCTTTTTTCTATTCCGAGTGTGTCTCCCTCATGACACACAACTAGACTGAAGAAGTTTTGGCAGTTGGACAGATATGAGGGACGGCGGTTCGTCGTCGAGCATGCCGATGACTTCGTGAGAGCGAACGCATTAGCCGTGATGAGTCCTAAACCCAGGGCCCAGTTTGTGTGGACAACGCGTGAATACTAAAACCTTTTTTCACGCAACATCCCCCCCCCCCCAAAAAAAGAGAAGAAAACCCTCCTATTTCGCCCCACCCCTTCTCGGCTTTTTCTTTATTTTCTATCTCGTCAATGACAGCGCTCTTTTTTTCCCACTGTGTTAAAGAAACATCTTCTGTTCATTTTCTATGTGGATAAGAAAAAAAAAGTTCTCTTTTTTATTCTCTCTTCGTTTTTATGTAAAAAGGATTGTAAAGTTCTTGTTTCAAACGAGAGGGGGGGAAATAAATAAGAAAAAAAATTAAAAAAAAAACCAAACAAACAGCATAAACCACAATGAAAAGAAACCACAACGACAAACTATTCCTTTTCTGTCTTCGCTGTTACTGTATTTTGTTGCTTTTACTTTTAAGATATGACCCAAAATGATGAAGAAAAAAAAGATGTATATTGATATCGTTATTAAGAATCTTATTCAAAAATAATTTTGACCCTTTCCCTTCCCCCCAATAAAATAAATGAAATAAAAAATTATTAACAACGAGTAAAAACAAATACACACAGGAACAGCAACAATACCAACCAGTTATTACTTCCTTACCAAATGATGATTAGTTTATTACATGAAGAACTACTTGTGGAATATAAAGAATAAAACCATTCTACAAATTTTCTTTTGTTTGATTTATCCCTTTTAAATGCTAAGTTTTTTTTTTGTTTTTTTTTTAGCACGAGGTGGTTATAATTAAACTTTCCCTATTTAACCGTCTCTATGTAGAAAACGAGCGTTCGCACGAGTTGAAGAGAAGTAACGAAGAAGCAATTCCATTAAACGCTTTTAATGCGTTGCGATATCATACAATGTCTCAATAAAAACCTAAAAACTGTACATCTCAACACAAAATTTATTCTTTAAAAATAAACTTTTAATAATTTTAATTTCATACAATATTCACCCCTAATTCATTTAACGTTTATAATATTTACAATATACAAGGTGGGTAAAAAAAATACCCCCCCCCCCCACCCTTTTTTATTTTTGTAACCGAAGCAGATTTGTCAATTTTGATGAATCCAATGAATAGGAAGTTGTGGGTGACCTATCCCATGGTGCACTTTTCATCATCCCAAATATGCAACTTAAGACACATTCTAGTCCTATCTTAAAAACCGACTTGTTCAGCATGGAATTCCGAAGAAAACAAAACAAAACAAAATTTCCAAAATCCGATGAACGGATCACCAACAATCACATGTTGAATTTATTAAGTTACCTCCCTATGCACTTCACAAAGACGTTTGAATGTTCAACATACAAATCAAGAAATTACCAAAAATTACCATGATAACATTCACTTTCATGAGGAAAAGCAAATAAAAGGCATGTACAGAAGACAGAACAATTCCAGGATGGCAAGCCACACTGTTTCTGAAATGGTTGACATTATCTTCTGCTTTGGATTTTTGGTGAATCGTTCGTCGGATTTTAGAATTTTTTTTTGTTGTGTTCGGAATTCCATGCTGAACAAGTCTTCATTTGGAATTTTTCGTTTATCTGTTACGGTTATAATGACAGGATTTGAATGTGTCCTAATTTGCATATTTGGGATGATGAAAAGTGCACCAGGGAGTCTTCATTTGGAATTTTTCGGTTACGAAAATAAAAGGGGGGGGGGGCTCATTTTTGTATCTACTCTGTATAAATTTTAAACCTATCCCAATAATATTGTGTGTTTAGACTTTATCAAAATAAAATTTTATCAAAAATACAGTCAGTGACAAAAAAATTAGCATGGCTATAATTTTCACTTAAATCCTTTTAATAAAACAAAAATTAAAATAATTTAACTTTTAATGTTAGTAATAATTTCAGTATTAAGAAAATCAAATATTTTATAGTTTGCATCTTTAAAAAAAGATCCGTTATACAACACTTTTTTAAATGACAAAAAATTAGCACCAGTTAATAAAAATTTAATTTGAATAGATACGTGCTCATTTAAACCAGTGGAGAGAAACATTCATTGACTTGTGAGAATAACAATTCAAGTAACATGTGACGAGGTTCTGTATTATCAGAGTATAAAAGAGATCAGGTTAATGCTCACAAGCAAAAATCTCGATTCGTAAGATTGGAGAGAAGTCCAAAGGTTATTTCCAATGACTTGAGAAATCCTGAAGAATATGCAACTTACAAGGGTTCGGACGACCTCGCGCACTTGACCAACGGACAACCATCGCATTCTCAGAGCTGCATCCTATTCTGGTCAGACAGCACGACAAATTCAACACGAATCTGCGAAATATAAACGTCTAATCCAAGAATGTTTGCATCTATTACACCAACGCATCAAGAGGAAGCCACCACTAGCCAAGCGCCATCAAGAAGACACTTCATATCGGAAGAAAGTCATCCTCATCAATGAAAAAAAGTTTGACTTTGACGAACAAAATGGCTTCACATATTATTTTCTTGATTTGCAAAAGGAAATACAAGTTGGTGTAAAAGATGCAAACGATCTAGTTCTCGTATCTATAACGATCTAGAAAGCAGGAAAATTTGTGACGTTAAATTTCTCTCTGGATGAATCAATTCAGTAGGCTACCTGTCAATGCTACAAAGCATATTCCCTGATTTTGGACCAATGGCAGGCAATCAATGGATACTTCAACAAGATAACGCACCAATCCACAAAGCCGTAACACGATGGATTGAAGAACAGTATATTACTGTTATGAAATGGCCAGCAATGTCTCTTGATCTTATTGAGAACGTTGGGGGTTATTGTTACGAGAAGTGTATAAAATCAATCGAAAATACACAAATGCTCATGACTTGAGATGCGCCATCATGAATGGTTGGGAAAACTTAAACCAATCCATATTAAGAGGATTAATCACAAAGATGCCTAATCGTATTTTTGAGTTAATTCATCAGCAAGGTAACTACAACAAGTCAGGCAACCGAAATGCCCAGGACCGATAGGATTTTAAAGAAATCGAGAACGAAAGGAAAGCATTTGATTTCTAAAGAAGCCTTTCATTGTTATGAATTAGATGAGGTTGCTAAGGAAGCCTATGGTTGCTAAGCAAGGCGTACTTCTAAGGGAAACGTATAGTTCAGACTGAATAAAACTATTTGAAATGTTAAATGGAGAGAGTAGCATTTCTCTATAGATTAGAACATATGCGAATCCTTTAATTTATTAGCATTCCTATTAAATAGTCTTTCCTCAAAAACAATTGCCAAAGCATTTCTGCGTAAGCATGTATCATTGAAGGGATGAGTAGCTACTAGCTATTTTTAAAATTTGCCTAACACAAACTAACTATTGATAATATAAGGTGTAAGTAGTTACATGCCATATCTTAGCAGTGAAAGTTTCCAATAGTTTCATAATGGTATCATTAAAACACGAATCATAGAACCAATTTCAATTATCATTAATTTTACGTTATATTCATTCATGACACATCATTCCAAGTCGTTTGATATATTACATGGCATATTTTAGCGTTGAAATTTCCAATGAACAATAATGGGTCCATGAAAAGCAGGTACCTATGAACCGATTTCGACTATCATTAATTTTACGTTATGTTCATTCATGGCACAACATTCCAAGTCGTTTGATATATTACATGCCATATTTTAGCATTGACATTTCCAATGAACCATAATGGTTCCACGAAACCAGGTGCCTTTGAACCAATTTCGACTATCATTAATTTTAGGATATATTAATTCATTACACATCATTCCAAGTTGTTTGATACATTACATGCCAAATCTGAGTTTTGAAAGTTTTCCCTGAACCATATACCCTTGAACCACTAAACCACATACCCTTGAACCAGAGGCGGGTTCTTTATCTCAGCCGGATTTGCCAGCCGGCTGGTAGAGACACCCAATGATGACGTCATCGGATGGAAAATCAAGAAGAACTCTAGGCTGAAACAATAATATGATGTCATCACCTGGTGTGAATATCAGCCGGCTGACGAAGCCGCTAAGATAAAGAACCCGCCTCAGTTCTGACTGATATTGACCATCAAAGAAGACGGTCACGTGTCTTCACTTAATTCACAAGCCTTTTCTCTGCTTTAGCTATAGAATCTTAAAGGGAGAACAGCATTTAGCAATGCACAGGCCATTTATACATGGAATTGTATAGTGAAAAACGTGGTCCCCTATATTATTTTTGACCTTTTGAACCGGAAGTAGTTCACCGATTTTTTCCACCAACGAACTCAGTCTTCCGATTTCCCTAAGTTGTCGAATTGCGAAAACGGAAGTCGAAAATTCGGAAGCGTTCGAAAGCTAGAGCACCAACGGACAGACAGGCGGACGGACAGGCGGACGGACAGACGGACGGACGCACATTGTGAAAACATAAGTACCTATCGGACCTAATAAATATTAGGATTCTTTAGAGGAATTTATGCTAATATTTTTCGCATAGAAAAGCGTCGTGTAAGAGAATTATTTTTTTAAGTTCTAAAATATTTTATTTCTATACAGCTGAAATTATTTATAAGTGTACAAAGGGTCTGTATTCCTAAAATTTTTCATAAAAACTGATAATGGTGCTAAGTTTTTGTCAGTGACTGTATTTATGGATTTTAAAGAGGACTTTAATGTTCTAAAATTATGATTTGTTAATAAGATATATTATTGATAAAGTCTTACTTTGTTAAAGTTTATATTTTCATATATGATATGATTTTAATTCGATTGAATATCTATTTTGATAAATTGATATTTTTAAGTCTTCTGATAAAATTTAAATACACTAAATTACTGGGATGGGTTTAAAATTCATATATAGTAGATATTTTAAATATTTAAATGTTAAATGAATTATGGATTACAATCGGTTTTGAATTACATAGGTCGTTCAGTATGATAATAATGGAAGCAGTAAACCATGCAAATCTTGTGGCCATAATCTAGATATTATTCCTACCAAGTTTGTAACAATAAATAGTATTCTGTCTAGGGTGAATTAAGTAGGGAAAGGTTAATTATAAACATCCTGGTTTACTTTAAAATACTTTTTTTAATTATTCAATTTCTCCTTTTTAAAAGTTTTGGTCAATAAAAGCCTTTTTCAGAATCCACGTAAAAATAACTACATGGGCTATCACTTAATCACAATAAGTTTGTGTTAGGTCACCTGACTCTTCAACTATTCAGGATGGCTTTAGTGGTGAGTGAACGTAAATTTATTTTAATGGGCCTCAGTAAAAAATGAAATAGGACGTAAACCCGGGCCCACAAACAATTCCCCCACTTTTCTCAGTGGATTAGTTAGAATTATTTACAAGGTACAGTCAACGAATGATTCACTGTTTGAAGCAGAAGATAAATCCAATATTTGGCTAATTAATTTATACCAATATTTGACTGTTTTAACTTGCAACTTTTTAAAGTATGTTACTAATATATATGAGTCTGTGCGTGTGTCCGATAATAATTTTGGATTGTTGAAATTATGTCTTCGAATTTTTAAAAGAGCATCAAAAAGTAAAATAGGAATGTTTCTAAGTTCAAGAACTTCAGATATTCAACTTACTTTTATCGATGACGATAAAGATGCAGAAGATCGGTCTTTGGGACATTTCTATGATTTAAGTTTTCATGATCTTTAAGAATCCAACGTCAGAAATTCAAAATTTTCATCGGACATACGCATAGACTCATAGATTTCAGTAGCGAACTTTTTAAGTTCCCTGAAACAACTTCAATTCATTGCATAAGAAATTATCTTGGTAAATTTTATTTATTTTTTAAGATTTAAAAACATGGTTCAACGCATGTTCAACCATACATTCAACGCATAATATTGTTCAATGCAGGATAACCACAAAAATACTAAGTGCTGTTTCGAAATACAGTGCTCAATAATTATCTGATTGGTTTGGTTTGTTTGGTATTAACGTCCTTTTCAACTGCCATGGTCATTTCAGGACGGCGTTATAGGGGCCGCAAATTTTGCCTCGCAAGGGTTCTTTAACGTGCAGCCGGCAAACGACTACACGGGACCAACGGCTTTACTTCCCTTCCGAAGGAAGTGCGTGATCTCAATAATTATCTGAGTACTGTTATGAGCTGGAAATAATGGATGTTCCATTACAGTGGTAACCAACAGTTGGTAAATAAACCTGATCCCCAAATTTAAAACTACAACAACAATAACTGTTAAAAATAAACATGTATACAATATTAACAAGAATGATTTTACCGCCAAAGCGGATAAAGGGAGCACATTTTCTATTTATAGCATCGCACATGGATATATAGAATTAACCAACATTTTAAAACACTTGAGAGTAAATAAATAAATATGAAAACTAAATTGTAAATTACTATTTAAATAGGCTAACGTATAGAGAGAATTTAAAAGAATAAACTTGAAGAATGAAAGGTAAATGGAGAGTGAAGTTATTCCTCATACACTTAAAAAAATAAAAGTTCTTTAATTTGTAAGAATTCTCACAATGTTAAACGAAGTGAGCCTCAATTGCTGAAGCGTTATGTGTAAGCATCTATTAGATTTTCATATTAAATTACTAAAGTCTTATTGAAGCAAGCGATTAACTACTAATAAATTAATTAGTAATGAGTTTTAAATACCATTAAGCCTAAGAGTACTATACTCTTGATTCAAATAAGCTATGGATAACAAAAGATCTAATAACGCGTAAGGAGTTGGTTGATATATTACACGCCATATCTTAGCATTAAAAGTTCTATAAATTCTGTATTGTACCATTAGGGCACGTGCTACAAAACCAATTGCCACTATCATTATTTACTCTTGATAGTCACTCATGGCACGTTGTTACGAGTCGTTTGATATATTACATGCCATATCTTAGCATTGAAAGTTCCAAGGTTACCATATGGTACCATAGGGCACCATTAGGGCACGTGCTACTAAACCAATAACTATTATCATTATTTACACGTGATATTCACTCATGGCACGTTATTACGAGTCGTTTGAACTATTACATGCCATATCTTAGCATTGAAATTACCAATTGTACCATATGGTTCCATAGGGCACCATTAGGGCACGTGCTAGTAAACCAATAACCATTATCATTATTTTCTCGTGATATTCACTCATTACATGCTGTTACGAGTCGTTTGATATATTACATGCCATATCTTAGCATTGAAAGTTCCAATGGTTCCATAGGGCACCATTAGGGCACGTGCTAGTAAACCAATAACCATTATTATTATTTTCTCGTGATATTCACTCATTACATGTTGTTACGAGTCGTTTGATATATTACATGCCATGTGTTAGAATTGAAACTTCCAATGGTACCATATCATGCCATAGGGCACCATTAGGGCACGTGCTACTAAACCAATAACCATTATCAATATTTTCTTGTGATAGTCACTCATGACACGTTGTTACGAGTCGTTTGATATATTACATGCCATATCTTAGCATTGAAATTACCAATGGTACCATATGGTTTCAAAGGGCACCATTAGGGCACGTGCTAGTAAACCAATAACTATTATCATTATTTTCTCGTGATATTCACTCATGGCACCTTGTTACGAGTCGTTTGATATATTACATGCCATATCTTAGCATTGAAAGTTCCAATGGTTTCATAGGGCACCATTAGGGCACTTGCTACTAAACCAAAAAACAATTATCATTATTTTCTCATGATATTCACACATTACATGTTGTTACGAGTCGTTTGATATATTACATGCCATGTGTTAGAATTGAAACTTCCAATGGTACCATATCATGCCATAAGGCACCATTAGGGCACGTGCTACTAAACCAATAACCATTATCATTATTTTCTCGTGATAGTCACTCATGGCACGTTGTTGCGAGTCGTTTGATATTATACATGCCATATCTTAGCATTGAAAGTTCCAAGGTTACCATATGGTATCATAGGGCACCATTAGGGCAAGTGCTACTAAACCAATAACCATTATCATTATTTTCTCATGATATTCACTCATTACATTTTGTTACGAGTCGTTTGATATATTACATGCCATATCTTAGCATTGAAAGTTGCAATGGTTTCATAGGGCACCATTAGGGCACTTGCTACTAAACTGTAAACCATTATCATTATTTTCTTGTGATAGTGACTCATGACACGTTACGAGTCGTTTGATATATTACATGCCATATCTTAGCATTGAAATTACCAATGGTACCATATGGTTTCAAAGGGCACCATTAGGGCACGTGCTAGTAAACCAATAACTATTATCATTATTTTCTCGTGATATTCACTCATGGCACCTTGTTACGAGTCGTTTGATATATTACATGCCATATCTTAGCATTGAAAGTTCCAATGGTTTCATAGGGCACC
>JAHWFO010034949.1:310987-333276 GCA_023313115.1 Rhysida immarginata | reverse complement strand
AGTTCCAATGGTTTCATAGGGCACCATTAGGGCACGTGCTACTAAACTGTTAACCATTATCATTATTTTCTCGTGATAGTCACTCATGGCACGTTGTTACGAGTCGTTTGATATATTACATGCCATATCTTAGCATTGAAAGTTCCAAGGTTACCATATGGTATCATAGGGCACCATTAGGGCACGTGCTACTAAACCAATAACTATGATCATTATTTTCTCGTGATATTCACTCATGGCACGTTATTACGAGTGGTTTGATATATTACATGCAATATCCTAGCATTGAAAGTTCCAATGGTACCACTTGGTACCATTAAAACACGTACTACTAAACAATTCAGACATTACTATATACCGTTATATTCATTCATGAGACATCCTTGCAAGTACACGTGCCATTAGACCGATACTTGCTATCACTAGTTACTCTTTTATATTCGTTCATGATATGTTGTGACAATTTGTTTGATATATTACTTGCCATATCTTGTTATAGGAAATGTTTAAGAGGGTATCATAATTGTACTATTTAAGCACGTGCTATTAGAGCACGTACTTATTCCTGCTATCTCACGTTCGTACTTCTGCGTACTCTGTCCCATTTTAATGGATTGGTGAAACCAGACTGTGAAAAAGTTAATTCGTTTTCAAGTTATCGTAAAAAATGCTAAGCTCCCTAGAAATAAAAAAATTCTCTTGATTTAGGGACCGAACTGCCCTTTTAATAATCGTCAAACACGTGCATCCTGCACGCACACCATCTCATTAATGTTTAAAGCACGCGCAGAACCGAACCCATGTTCTCAACACGCGTTTTACCAAATGCGAGGATAATTCGTTTCTTCCAGCAATTCAAGACATGATTGAATGAATTGTGAGATTGCAATACATGCAATTCAATACATGCAACGCAATGAATTGTGGGATTGTCTACAGACGGACGGACGGACGGACGGACGGACGGACGGACGGACGGACAGCTGGACAAACCGATCACATAAGCACATTTCTATATATAGAAAATGTGCTAAAAATATAAATTTACATCAAAAATAGTAAGAATAAACCATCTACATAAAAATTAATATATAAATCTATGTTAAAGAGTGTTTAAAAAACTCTGTTTTTCCTTGATTAAAAATCAAATGCAAACAAAATTACATAAAATTTGAAATTATGGAAATTAAAATTATTTTTAATTATGAATTTTAAAAGTCAAAAGCACTCAAACATTTATGTAAATAAATGCAAGTTATTAACCAATATAAACTTTCTACTTTTAATAATATATAATATATATACATTATTCAAAAAGGAAACAGATTTCAAATATTTATTTAAAAAAAAAACAGTAAAAGGCAGATCACAAGATAGAGGAAATCCAAAGTTTTTAAGAGCCTGCCTAGAAATTCCATCCAATGTCACATGACGAGGCCACAGGAGTAGTCATTTTGTTTCTTGCATTTTTCGAAGTGTGAACCATCTTCTACAAATTGTACGAATTCTTTCTTTTATAATGTACGAGTTTGTTTCTTTTATATTGTATGAATTTTGTTCGTCACTCGCAAATTTGCATATGATGAGGCGGCTATTAGTTGAACCAATGGTGAAATTTACGCAAACTGTAGACGATTTCTCCTGTGGCCCCGGCATCATCCTAGAAGAAAAAACGAGTGCCAATGTGCGGCATTGAACGGAACTTTTACACAGTATTTTGAAACTTTGAACCTTCCTCTATCCTGTGATCTGCTTTTTACAGTTTCTTTGAAATAAATATTTCAAATCTGTTCCCCGTTTTTTGAATAATCATTTATTTACGTAAGAAACTTATATATACAGGGTGCCTCAGAACTCTTGCCCAAACTGAAGAGTGAAGTAAAGGGAATGTATACAACTAATGAATTTATTTCCGCCTATGGATATACGTATAGGCAAAAAATGCTCATATACACCTAATTTATCTCCTTGTAAATTTTGGGCAAAGACTTCTGAGACACCCTGTATAGTTTTCGAGAGTTTAGAATAATTTTTTAAATAGTTTTATATTTTTAATCTTTATGTTGATGGTTTAACCATTATTGGCTACAAATTCAGAAAAAATAAATTTCATCATAAAAATTTCTTACCATAAAATATTGTGCAGTGCGGATTTTATAAATTTTATTTTACATATATCTATGAAAATTTATTTGCCATTACGCCTGCCAGACCTCTTAATACCTACAAAACGATTCATAATATGCTGTAACTCGAGCAACATAAACAATACCAGAAAATTGAAAACAAAAAAAGTTCCGAAATGTTAATTAAAATATATTCATAAGTAATTAGCGGAAGGCGACAAAATAAATATTTTAAGATCCTTTTGATACTTCCAAATGCAATTCCAAAAAATAACCTGAAGTCCAAATTCCAAAATAAGATTTACTGAATAAGGGTTTGGCAATAAGAATTGGTGAATGAGACTACTAGTAATAGATCACTCCACAATGGTGAAAGAGTTCCGCCAATGTATATTACTTTGATTCATGAAAACAGACGATAAATTCACATTTGGCTAATTAATTTAAAAAAGTGAAAGGAGAGAGCCTGAAATGTACATCCCAAGCAGAAATTTTTTAATGGAGCGCAATGTGAATTGCGGTTGCTTAGCATTTTTTGTTGCTCCTCTTCTATTAATTAATTGACGATTAAAAAGGTTGAAATTTCAAATTTTCACAAAGTTAAACGTTATTGAGTAAATTTGCTCATCTTTAGATCACCGAAAAATTATTGAACGTTGAAATAAGAGGAAAGAAAACATGACGAAAAAAATAAGAAAAAAATATTCGGAAGATAAACTCAAAGTACATTAAATGATTTACCAGTCGCTGCTTAGAACATGCAATGCTTTAACCAGATTATGTTGATAGTCTTAATAGTATATGTCCCTTAATAATTGGTTTCTGTTATTAATTTCACTATTAATTACTTGGAATTTTGTCCAAATGGTTAATATGCTTGGGCTTAACAGAGTATTGCTCTGACGTGTTCTCCTAGCCACATCTTCAGTAATCTACCACAATGAGTTATGCAAGTGTAATTATGTAAAAAAAATTTAAATTTGATTTTATATATCTTTCCCCTTAATATTATTGATATTAACCTAATACTTTTCTTATTGACAAGTTAAAGACATTTTGGAAATTTGGACTTCAAGATTTTAATTGTGTTTAAATACTGTTTAAATTATTTTTAAGAAATGAAATGTTTTTAAATTTTTTATTTAAAAATTTGTTGAGAATATTGGTTGTTCAAGTTAATTGTTTAATTTTCCTTATCAGTTAATGATTGAAATATTACCAGTTTCCAAGTTACAATCAGTTATTAAAGATACCATTAAAAGTGAATTAAGATTTTCTTGAATATAGAAAAAAGTTGATGAAAACATGTACTTTTAAGAAGTCGTTATATAGAATATATTTCGTTATAATAATCTTTCAAATTTTGATTACTAATGTTTCTAAGAAGCACCAATTTCATAATTCGTTACGATTTCTCAATGAGTAAATTCATAATCACGAGTTTTCTACAGACATGTCATCATTATAACATAACATATTTTTTAAACAAGAATCTTAATACATTGCCTGAACAATGAATTAGAAACATGTCACAAAATATGTAAATGTAAATGCCACGTGCCTTATATGAAGAGCATGCAAACCTACGAGAGTTGCACACGAAATCTCGACTCATATTAGCGGATTCTATCTGTAGAATAGGAATCATAAAAGTACTGTTTGAATTCGAAAAAGACGTTATTTGGGAATCCTGCTAGCAGTTGCCACGATAGCTAAGACAACACAGTTGACAGGTGTCTTGAAAGGCGAGATCTCTAACGTATTTAATTCGTGGAAGCAGAACCCGCAATGCTTGTCAAAACAACGTCATCATTGTGAAACGTAAACAATCATGTAGAACCGCGATCGAGGCGCCTCAAAAGCCTTTTGCAATGACAACGAAGGTTTCTACTCTGCTGCAAATGACGAAAGATTTCAATGAAGGCTCGTTTCAACTCATAAACAATAGATCAATGTGCAGGAATTGCGAGCCAAAAGCATGTGCGGAAGTTTCTCAATTCAGCAAAGAACCGAAAAGTTCGCCGACAGTGGTGTAAGGAGCGGCGTGGCTGAACAAAAGATAACTGGAAAAGGCTAATGTGGTCGAAGAGTCACACGACCTTTTGCCCTGGACTCCACATAGCCTGGATCTTAATCCAATAGAGCTTGTTTGGGATTTATTGGAGAGACGCATCCGCCAACAGCATCCTCTTCTATCTGGTTAATTTACAGCAAATGAAGGTCTCTTAGATGAATGGGTGGGCATCACTTATCTAAATGCATTGCAGCATCTCATAGAATCGATGCCTAACCGAATATAAGCTGTCATTCAAAATAAGCACATCCTTAGGACATCATTGGAAGGGGGACACTACAGAATATCTGCTTTATTTAGATATCAAATTTGATTAAAATTAACTTTTCATTATTTTTATCTTACTGTTACCTAATTTGTTTCAATAAATAAAACAGGAAAGTACAACTGAATATTTTAAAAACAGGAAAGTACAACTTCTGACATTTAAAAAAAAGACATCATTTTTCGTTTTCCTGAAGTTTTGTTTCATTTTGAAAACTAAAAATTTATTTTATGGTTTATTGTTGTTTATGATTGATTTACATATACATGGGGCACCAAAATTCTTTACTGGGGCCTTTATGGGTCTTGGCTCTAAACCATATTGAATCGACGTTTCCATTTCATTGGCTGGACAGTGTAATTTTAATCAAATCAAAAATTATTTTTTTATGAAATTAAAACTTGAATTAAAAATTAAATTCTAACCAGTGGATTTAAGAATTTGTATAACAACATAGCAATCAAATGAGAGTATGGTGAATATGAAAATTCAATTTATTATTTTATATTTGTACATGGCCAACTGAATATCTCGATTATTTAATTACCAGATGAGTACTAATTGAATATAAGGAGTAAAATGTACATAAGTCTCCTTCAGTAATGCAAAGTCAAAACAACATATAATTTACTACTTTAAAACAATCTGTCTCTTTCTGATGAGTCAATTTTTATTCTTCGATCGATATGAATTTGCAATTACAGAAAATAAAACAGCATTATAAGTACGCTAATTATACCTTTTAGAGATCTCACTTCGATATTTTAGCTCGTAAACAGGAAATCATCGCCCTTAGTATATATCAATAAATGGCGAAGGTAATAATAATAATGTTATAAATGATAAATAAAGGATACGTTGTGTGCGGATTTTTTTTCCCATTTTTCTAGGGTTCGCTGAGAACAGGAGTGAGCGATGAAATTTAATTACCTCGTAAAAGAGATAGGCTTTTTTTAAAAATTCCCTCGACAACGACGAAGAGAAGGGATTAGGAAGGAGTTTGCATGAAGGGGAGCGGAAGGAATTGCCCACAATTAACGAATTTCTTACTTTTATAATATAAAGGGAAAAAATCTACTTTTTAAATCTCAAAGAATTAAAATGGGAAGGAAAAATTTCCTGGATGCCCAAAAGCAAAACAAGAACCCTTCATAAAACTTTTGCATCATTATAGCCATACATGCGCTTAATAAAAAGAAAAGAAAAATTCTTAACTTAATTTTATAATTTACGACATAGGTCATATTATTTAGAATGCTCTGGGACTATTTTTAATATAACATGTAAAAAATTTAATTAAATTTAGGATTTTCCAGGATGAATGAGTTATTGTAAGTTAGAATGGATTTGGTAAAAGCTATTATAAACACAAAAGAATTGCAAACATCTTGACAAACTAATTTACAGACAGCTTCAAATTTTTTTGAACGATTGCAAACGTTCCATGAGGCGTACAACATCACCAGTGATCGACTAATCAGTGAAATTCATTAGAAGGCATTTTAAGAATGATGTTGATTGTCATAGGTTGCTTCATTGATGGAAGGACGTGCAGCAACCCAGATTAACATCTTTTATGCCGTCTACCCTCCTCAGATTACTAGATATCATGTCCTGTGAGAATATGTGACGAATTTTCTGTGGAAATGTGTGAAGAATACTGTGTACAAACCACTAAGATGTATATGAAATGAAAGCTCGCATTCGAGCTGTGATACCAACTACTGACATTTAATCGTGATTGGCTAGAGTTGGATTAGACAATGATATTCGCAAAGCAACGAAGGGAGCTCATATAGAGCATCTTTAACTGGCTGGCTTCGCATTACCCACTGAGAATTACACTTGGACAGTTCCATTGCATATCTGTGAAATTAATAATTTATGTATCAACCTGGCGAATGCCACGACTATTATGATCCATGGTAGGTTCCAAGAGCTGACTCCAACAAGCAAATAAGCCCAGCGCGGGTTAATGAAAGATATACAAAAGACAAACAGAATTAGGAAGTTTAAAAACTAACTATCTTATACATTGTTAAAATTTAACGCCAATTTAAATCTGAAGTCGCTATCCTTAATTTCGATCTATAAAATCTAGTAGATAGAGAAAGATCAGGGCGATTTGTAATTCTTGATGTAAGAAAGCCAAGACTTTGAAATTGTGATATAAAAATAATTTGAAACTATTGAATAAAAATACAAATACGTTATCCGTCCAGAAAAAAGTTTGTGGTGCAGTTGATCTTTTAAGCAGTGCAAATTCAACGTGTGCATTTAACAAAAATGTTGATCTTTCAACATCATCTCCAATTTTCGGAACACAAGAAGAGTCTTCTCAATCCTTGCCAATCAGATACACTCATCTCACCTTTATTACAGCTCATGGCACGTCGAATACACTGGCAGATAATTTTAACATCTATTCCACCATAATAAACTATTTTCTTATATCTTTAAATTTCGATTGAGGCGCAATCTTCTTGTGTAAACACTTTCGTCGGACTGAGTATAGTGAAATACTCCTCTCTATCTAGAGTCTATCTTTATTTAATAATCTATCTTTATTTAATAATAAAATTTAATAAACGAAATCCATTGATTTGCAATATATAAATATACAAGGGTGGGCTGAAAAGTAATGCCTCCATGGCTGTAACTTTTTTATTTTTTAACCGATTTTCAAAATTCTTTTTGTATCTGATACTCACATTTCTCCTCTATGTAATGTACTATTCACTTTTCGACATAGTCCGCATCCCTTTCCACGCATTGTACCAACGCGTGACTGGTCGGGTGAACCCGTCGGAGAGGAATTCCGCGGTTGTCGTCGACACGAGGATTGAATGGCAGCTTTGAATCCTCTTCTGCAGCACGATAACGCCCTTCCGCACACGATCGCCACACATCAGAGGGGGTTGCAGCGCCTACAGTTCAAAGATGAAAAACTGCAGTTCAAAAATGAAAGACTTTGCACCTTGCGACTTTCACCACTTCCCAAAAAGGAAAGAGCACCTTAAGGGGCATCAGTTGCGTTCTGACGACGAGGTGAAACCTGCCATTTGGTCTTGGTGTCGACAACAACCCCGGAATTCCCCTCCGACGGGTTCACCCGACTAGTCACGCGTTGGTACAATGCGTTGAAAGGGATGGGGACTATGTCGAAAAGTGAATAGTACATTACATAGAGGAGAAATGTGAGTATCAGATACAAAAAGAATTTTGAAAATCGGTTAAAAAATAAAAAAGTTACAGCCATGGAGGCATTACTTTTCAGCTCACCCTCGTATATTTGTCTTTCAAGTCCTTTTATATCTCTAAAATGTAACTGCATTTTCAAACATATTAGAAATTTTATTTATAAAATATTTTTTATAAAATATATTTTTAAAAATCTACTACAATAATTTACAGTGAAGTTATAATTGATCACGAAGTTTTATAATAAAACGGACCATTTTAAAAGGCCGTTATTATCAGTTTCCTCTCTTAATAACATGGTGCATATATGCTATTTAAGTTCAAATTTAACCCGATTTTTGAAAAGTATAATTGGCTTTGCTCATTATAATTTGACAGATTACAAGCCACTTGTTACTAGATGTATTATTAGATGCACTTTCAACTTAGTTAAGTAATCATAATAATGAAAGTAGAAAATAAAGAGAAAGAGTATCTAAACTTCAATAAGCTTTATTCTACTTAAAATATCATTAAATCCCCTGTTTTGAAAATGTGAATCGATATGTAATTCATTAGTGGAATGGAGAGAATCTTGTTATCTCCTTGAGTATTCCGATAATGCAAATCACTGAAAGAAGGTTCTTCAACGAAAGCCCAGTCAATGATAAAGATAAGCAGGAGAATTATTACACATAATGTGACGTCAAAATGTGCTACCAGACTTCAATAATCTGGAATTTGATGGAGTCTGAATACTGTGTGCATTAAATTATACTTCCTCAGCAGAAGGAGTACTACTTACTTACTTTTCAAAACCGCTTATCCGTTAGGGACCGTGCGCCGCCTCCGTGGAAAGAAGTCTCTTTCATCACAAACTATTAAGAGTTCAGATGGGAGGCTTCTGAAAACGGAGGAGAGCGTATTGCATGGGTGGAAGGAATACTTTGCATCTCTTCTTAATCCGGTGACAACAACAACTGGAGGCATACGAGGTGCACCTTGGAGCGGAGAATAGTCACGGTAGTATCACTGAAACAGAAGTCATATGGGCAATTAAGTCCCTGAAGACTGGCAAAGCTGCAAGTGATGATGAAATCCGGTCCGAGATGTTAAATGCCTTAAATCAGGATGGTATCCTGTGGCTGACTCGAGTGTGTCAGGTTGCTTGGATATCTGGACAGGCCCTTAAGCAATGGCAGACAGGAATTGTGATCCCTATCTTCAAAAAGGGAGATCAGAGAGATTGCAACAACTATCTCTTTGCTCAGTATTCCTGGGAAAGTGTACGCTAAGTGTCTGGAGAAGAGAAGTCGGGAAATAGTCGACTCCAAACTGTCGGGGGAGCAGGGTGGTTTCCGACCTGGCCGAAGCACGACGGATCACATCTTTGCTCTAAGGCAAATCTTTGAGAAATCCTGGGAGTATGCAAAAGAGGTCTACGCTTGCTTTGTGGACCTCGAAAAAGCATATGACAGGGTTCCTCGGGAGAAGCTCTGGCAGAAGGAGTTCACATGATAATTTCTGAACAAAAGGAATTAATTTTTGAATCGGTTCCATAATTCGGGATAAAAAGTTAAAGTAAAATAGTAGAGGTAAGAAAATATAGTAATCACATGGCATCCAAAGCAGCTATTAAAATTCTTTAAAACTGAAACTTAAAAAACTTTGAGCTTCACAACAAGAATTTGCTGTAAGAAGTGTAATAGGAACTCACTATACTGTTGGTATTTAAAAAATTTGTAAGTTCTTTCACTTTACGTATCATTGATAACTCTGCCATAAACAATTCGAATATGGAAGTCATGAATTATTACAAAATATTAATTAAAATGAAACACATTAAGCTGAAGACATTTTATCACTGTCCTGAATCGATAATCGGCAACAAAAATATCCATAAGATATTGATGTCTTCCCTTCTATATAACTTTGACCTCGTTCGTCCGAGGAATTATCATTGTCATCAACGCAAATGTAAATATCATAAATACCTTTATATTTGTTATCCTAACTTAAAATCCACCTTTAAAAATAAATTAAAACGTGAAAGTTTACTGACTATAACCATTCTCAAATAGATTTCATATAAGGAAGAGGAAAAAATCAATTTAATACACATACAACATAAAAAACAACAACAAAACTAACGAGTGCTTTTAAAACAAATAGAAAAGTTTTGCATGTACATTAGTGCATGACTAGCTAAGAGAAGAGTGCTCTTCCTCGCTTTTTCTTTCTCTCTCTCTCTCTCTCTCGATGTTGCATCCGGTTCCCTAAAGAAAAAATGTCACCAAATGTTCTACACGCAAATCCGTTTTCGGGAATGCATAAAAACGAGGCCACGCGCTCTCGCAAAAACCTGCTATTAAAATATATATAACCTCATAAATGCTCAGGCCGGAAGTCAACTGGGTATTTCCTCCATAAAATGAAACACACACACAGCAGCTCACCTGTACACGAGACGCAAAAACTCCTTCTCAGAATTTTAATAATTTACATCCAATAAAACGGACTTTAGGTTA
The DNA here is from genome assembly GCA_023313115.1 of Rhysida immarginata. NCBI lineage: Eukaryota > Metazoa > Arthropoda > Chilopoda > Scolopendromorpha > Scolopendridae > Rhysida > Rhysida immarginata. The sequence goes on along the minus strand of JAHWFO010034949.1, from coordinate 323,103 downwards.
TTTCTCTGTTTTCTTCTTTTTTATGTGAATATAATTTCTATAGAATTTTTATATGAGGAAATTCTGATAATTTGAGCAATAATCGATTGTCTTCAACAAGTACAAAATAAAAAAAAATTAATTACCTAGGTCATAATTTCTATGGTAGTATTAATCCAAAAATAATACTCATATACACGAAATAGGTGTAATGATCGAGTTTCCTCCTCCCTGACTTCTCATTCATATTTCCAGTAACGACTGCAAATGGTAAAACAACCACTCTTCCCTTATAATAGAATGGATTCATCAATTTTAAAGGTTGCATGGTAGACAGTTCGCTAGCATTTTTTAAAATATTAGATTAGTAACAACAAACAAAAAAAAACCCTCTTCAAATGCACTAAAGAACATATTATGACTTCGCTTTATTATTAGGAATGATATAATTTATTATAGAAACTTAAATTATCAAATTTTGAAATTTCTGTTATTATTATCAAATGATTATTAACTAGGCCTAGTATTAACTATCTTATTTGAGCAAGGCAAGGCAAAAAATTTAAACAACATTAAGCAGAATAAAAAAAATTAAGAGTTAATCTAACTACGTCAATGTTCTAAAATTTAAAAAATAAAATAATTTTAAATGGCATGTTTTCAACCTGTCCTATTAATAGTAAAAAAGATACATCATTTTTAAATGTAAATGCGATGAATTTAGTCTCTTTTGCGGTCATGTATTTTTTAAATTCTATATCAATAAAATTAAGAGGAGGAAGAACTTGATACAGACAGATCTCGACTTACGTAAGGCAAATTGGCCAACTAAGGAGTTCAATATCAAAGTATTTCTTTTCTTTATTTTTCCGATGGAAGGAAAGCTCCACGAATAAACGATATTTTTCGTAATACGTAAGTCTTAATTTACATACGAGAATTTCTATAGCTGCCTTCTTTGAAAAATCCAATTGCACATTTTTGTTTTAAAAAAACCCAAAATTTAGTTTACTTTTATGTATTATAATAAATTTAATCTTCATTCAAACGAAAACACCTTGATCCAAAAGGATAAATTGCAATTATGGAAACAGAATAAATTCCTAAAATATCTTTTTAATATTATTAAATTTATTGAAGATTAATCAGAAGAAAAACTGGACTCAATGTCGATATACAAGAGTTGGACAAAAAGTAATGGCAACTGTGCTATACTTTTCACCATTATTATATGATACATCACTTACGTTTCGCTCCTTATGTTTACCAATTTCTGCCAAAAAGTGGAAGGCGTCGTAAAACCCAATCTCAAAAGTATGGAATAATTCAATTTCATATGATGGGTTTACACTTTATTCATGAATTCTTCAACAAATTTTATGAAAATAACTTAGCAATATTTTTTTTTTTGTAATCTATGTAACACATTCATCAGAAAAACAAAGGGACAAAATGTAATGATTACTACATCAAAAGAAAAGGTAACAAATGTAAATACATGTTGTCTCAGAAATAAAGAATAACCCGCCTATCCCAATCCTCTCTCCCCCTCAAGCGTTCTTCTAAGCTTCTTTAATCATTAAACACACAGTCTTGAAGAAAGCCACGGCTGAAACGCGTCGACTCTATGTCGTAAATTCACTGTTGTTTTAAAGACCCATATATTTATATTTTTACAAACAACTAAGACCAACATGCTTGAAAACATATTATTTTAGTCTGATTTATTGTTTTGTTTTAAGAAATTAACAAAACTTCAAAGTTCATTTCTTAAAATAATTAATCTGCTTAAAATAATATATATTTTATTATTTTACAACATATTTTTAATAGAAAACTAGAAGCGAACCCACCCGTTTGTATAATCGGAAAATAACCCATTGTTAGATTTTTTCTTTGTTGTGACAACGTCCACCGTCGCTGATTTTATGTAAATGATCATGTAGTGATTTCGCCATGATATTATCTTAAAACGCTCGTGTTTCCATGTTTTTATACCTAATGCACAGGCTTTTTCTCGTAGGCCATGGTTAGCTCCAATTAGTTCCAATACTCGCCGCACACGTAAATGCTGCAGCAGCGCCACTCCGTTATTACGATGGCGAGCATAAAATTCACTTAACTTTAACTTGCTGTAACTTTTGACTCAGTGGCTCATTTGGTGAAAATTTTGCATATTATTCAAGACTCCATCTTCCTCTTTCCAACGAGATAATGACCATAGTTGTGGGATATAGTGATAGAAAGATATAGACTGAGACATGTACATCACGTTTTGAACGAAAAATCGCGCCTGAATTTTTCCTCGGCTGCACCCCTGATAGACGTAGTTCTACGTCAAAACACTGATTATTAAAATCTAAAATGAAGACAATGAAAGTTGGATTGTTGCTCAGATTCCGATGAGGTGAGTTTTCAATGCTGCCAGGCCTGCCTTTCTCCTTGGTCTCGTCAGTACACAAGGCCCAGCTTAGCCTTTAAAGAGCTTGCAGCAGAAAATTTGCACTTATTCATGTCACTAGCAGTGGATTTACAGAAGAAAATGATCTAACTACGAGGATAGCCCAGAAAGTAATGCACCACAATTTCTTTCTTCAGCAATTATTTATTAAACACAATGAAACTTAAACAGACGAAACAATGATGTTTCTTCTACACTCCCTATTTTCCCCCATTATCTCCTTCTCGTTCTATGCCCTTCCTCCAGCGAGACTCAAGGGCGTCGGTACCAGTCTTCACTGTGCGAATCACCTCTTCGTCATCCTCAAAATGTCTTCCCCGAATGGCATTCTTCAATGGCCCAAACAAGTTAAAGTCTGAGGGCGCTAAGTCAGGGTTGTAGGGTGGCAGAAGCAGTTCCTGTGAACAAAAGTGTGCACGAAACTGTAAATTAAGTGACTTGCGGTGGAAATCATGAAAATTTGGCCTTTTTCTTCTGTGGAGAGTGCGATGACGCCATTCCATCGATTATCGTTTTGTTTCGGGCTCAAAAAAAGATGCACGCAGATTTCATCAGCTGTCACAATCCGGGACAAGAGGGCTTTCCCCTCAGCTTTAAAACGTTGCAGCAACTCAGAAGCAATGTTTTTTCTCAGACCTTTGTGTTCCTCCGTAAGACAGCGCGGAACCCATCGTGAACACGTTTTTGTGTAATCAAGAGGACGGATGATTTTACCCACACTTCCTTTGCTGATTGACAGCTCCAACGTCAACTGCCGAGTCGTTCTTTGTCGGTCCTGACGAATGAGCGCATCAACACGCTGTATCTTGTCAGGTGTGACAGCCGAGGATGGCCGCCCCGACCGCGGCAAATCTTGGTGCTCCGTCGAACCGCTTTCTGATGGCCTCACCCTCTGTGCCCAGCGACTAACCGTACTTCTGTCGACTGCTGATGCTCCATAAACGTTTGTGAACGCTTCCAACCATTTCTTGCTTCGCAGTGAGAAAGTCAATGATGACAAGCTGCTTGTAACGTTCCTCACTTACAGACGCCATGTTGTTCCATTGCTACACGTACGCTATCTGTCGGAAGAAACGGAAACTTTTCGCGCGCACTCCGAAAACTTCACAAAATGCATACCTCTAGTTTCGCATTCGTACCATTGTTAGGGACGGAGAAGAAAATTGTGGTGCATTACTTTCTGGGCTACCCTCGTAGATTCATCACATGTATTTACGTATTTAAAACACATTTAAATAAGCGATATATAAATTTATACATGCATTTCATTCTACATAAATTGGGAAATTTCGTTTATTATTTAACTATGTAGTTATTATTATTAGGTTATACATTATTACTATATCACAAACACACATGTGCAGGGCAAGTCAGCTGGTTGTAATGGTATAAATTACAGTGCAACTATGGAAGCGGATGCTATTATTTTTAACATATAAATACAGTAAATGCTTTAAGTTTACCTTTCACGCGTATTTTTCAATTTTGAAATCACCTTGGCAGAAAAAAATTGATGATGAAGAAAATTCATCTTCAGAGCTACCGTGATTGTGTTAACTGATTTGTGACGTCACATGGAGTGTTTACGTAGCCAACTTATAAAAATTAATAACAAAAAAAAACCGGTAAGGATTTGAGAAACGAAATTTTTATATATTAACTAAGAGACATATTCTTTAATTTGAGAATTTAAAAAAAATCGTGCATACACCCCAATGGACTCACACTAAGATGATCTACAACGGCTTTGAATGGCTTTGATTTCTACCATAGAGATACCATGTTTATAATTTTTATACATATATTTATAACATTCTATAAAAAACGGTTATGAATCCGGGGCCTCGCAGCTCTATAGCACAAAAATTGTTTATTACCCTAAAGTGTTAAACGGCGCATGAATGCAGTATAGATGTTTCTAGCCTTAGGAGATGAAGTGAAACAGTCAATATGGAACATTATATGTATTTATTTGAAATGATAGAATTTTATGATAATGGTGCTTGAAAATGAAGAATGCAGCGGTTGAAGTGTAGGATGAATTAAAAGGGGATGGTCTAAATTAGCAGATTTCGGGGCAGATGTGGGTGTGGATGTGGGATTTGTTGACCAGGATCTAGGTTTTCCTTTTTTTGCGCCATTCAATGTTGTTTTTCAAGTGGCGCACTTTTGAAGCGCGTGCCATTATTGTCTAGCCCCCATCTAGTGGGAGAATTTCGAAGTGGCAAATGAATTCGCCAAAAACAGCTGTTACACTTTATGACAGCAATTGCAAATACTTATCAGGCTGCGTGCTGCGTCGGCACGAGGCTTAAGGAACGTGCTCACGAGGCACGAGAATGGTCGCAACTGCGCAAACGCCGAAATCTAGCAGCGAAGGGAGGTGGGAGGAGGGAAAAAAACGGAGGAGAGAGGAAGGGAAGAAGGAAAAAAGTTGTTACCATGGAACAAGCTTCTTTAAACTCGATATTAATTTTTGCAGAGCAAACAACATCGCACTTGTCGATCGCGAAGGAGAACGAGATACAGAACGAGAAGCCCTCGGTTGCGCTGCCGCCGACGCCGCCTCCTCCTCCGCCGATGCCATCAATGTCGACGAGAGGAAAGGAACGAGAAGAAGAAAAAGAAAGAAGTGGGCCCTCCAAACTAGGAATCAATATGAAACGGAATTTTCTTCCTTCTTTCTCTTATATATACATTCCAAAAAGAAACCCTTGACCTTTTACAGCTTTCAATCAGATTGAACAAGAAAAATATTTCAGCTATGTCTTTACGGAAAATGCCGTGAAAATTTTGCAATTTATTGGCCTACAATTTGATGTTTCCAATTTTATTAAAAAAATTTTTCGTTATCTGCTGCTTCAAAGGAAAAGGATGCCATGAATAAACGTAAAAATGTAATTGATCGCCCAAATCTTTCGATGAATTTAGATATTCGATGCTAAAATATTTTAATTAAAATACAGAGTGGTGCAAATAAAAGTAGCCTGTATGTTTTGTATAAACAGATTAATTGTTGAAATCAAGCAAACAGATTCTATTAACCTGAGGTTACCAGAAGTCCGGGTTTTCTTGATTAATAGTTTTTCCCCCTCTGGTATTCCTATCCGTAAGGTCTAGCCTCCCTTTCCAATATTCTTAAAAAAATCTATGATCAGACTCTCTACATAGCCATGTCTTCCAATGATTAGACATCGAGGCCAACGAGATTGGTTTGGTTTGGTTTGGTTTGGTTTGTTTGGTATTATCGTTCTTTTCAACTGCCATGGTCATTTCAGGACGGCGTTATAGGGGCTGCAAATTTTGCCTCGCAAGGGTTCTTTAACGTGCAGCCGAGGCCAACGAGAAATACAGTTCCTCAATCTCAAAGTCACCTGACCATCTTAGTCCGAACAACAGTGTAACCTTCATTGTTTCCAACAAATGAAAAAATACTGATTATTAAAATCTAAGAGGAAAAAACTTAATCAGGTGACTTTCAGGGCCTGTCTTTCTAGTTGGCTTTGTTAGAGACAATATGACGTCAATTAATATTATACTGCAGGCAATGGCGTCTTTGGCACAGACTGACACAATGAAAGATTAGATTCTGGAAAAGGATTCGCTGGTGATTACAATCAACATGTAGGCCTCAGAGATTCCTTGTTTAGACTTTTGGCTTGAATAGACCTATGCGAGAATTACTTATTGCAGAAAGTGGCATCTCTAACCGAAATGCACGCTCAATGATGATTTTAAGTGAAATTACAACTCATTTCGAGAAGAAAAATGTGCTTCAGAAGTTGTTTGCCTAATCTGCAGTTGCAACCTATCAATTGCCAACAAAGGAGCAAAAGATTTTGATGAGCATGTACATACCGATAAACATAAGAAGATTATAAGCCAAAATAAAAATACCACACAAGATAAATTTTCATTCAAAATTGCATTTGCACTCATAAAATTCTTTGACCAGCCTGCAGCTCTGTGTCGTTCTGGAAACCAACTCATATATCAATGATATCTTGTATAAAAAATGGACGACGTATTTTTAACCTTAAACGGCAGATTTTTTTGCAATTCCAACTGATAATGCTCACAATGCTGTGGAGAGAATTTTTTCTTTGATTCAGTCACAGTGGTTGGTTGGTTGGTTGGTTTGTTTGGTATTAACGTCCTTTTCAACTGCCATGGTCATTTCAGGACGGCGTTAGAGGGGCCGCAAATTTTGCCTCGCAAGGGTTCTTTAACGTGCAGCCGGCAAACGACTACACGGGATCAACGGCTTTACTTCCCTTCCGAAGGAATGTGTGATCTCAGGATTTCCCCCCCTGAAAAAATCCTCGTCGTCCTCGGTCGGGTCGAACCCACGTCCTCGGGCATCAGAGGCGATCACGCAACCACTGAGCCACCGAGGCCGATCAGTCACAGTGGACCAATCGGGAAAAAAACTATCGAAGAGAGTCAAAAATATTATTCGGTATCAATAGTTCGAAGATTTTTCATGTGAAAGATTTTTTGAATATATCATGAATGATGACAAATTCATCCATTCCATTGCATCATCCCAGAAATACATAAAGTCTGATCATCAATAGAAAAGCAACTTCTCAAGATTACACCATATATTTATTTACAAGCTTGTAAAATATGTTAGTACAATTGATGTAACCAATGTGACAATGAATGTAAACCTAACAGGCCACGACCAAAGTGCGCCGTGTTAATCTAATTCTAAGTGTTCTAATTTTGTAATTTGCCTTCCTCTTTTTCTGAAACAACCTCTGGTAACCCTAATTAACTTAAATATTTTTTATTATATTAGGTTATTGTTACGTCGAGAACACCATTTCGTATGATCACTTTGAATTATATACGGTGTGCCCAAATGAAAAATAGACTTTCACTGTAGTGCCCTTGTATCTAATCGAAGTTGGTAAATATGCTTGCCGATAGATGTAGCGTCATCCAGGCTCCCTACGTTTCAAAACAGCTCACTCTACCATGAAGGCCGGAAAAGTGATGCTCAGTTTCTTTTTCGACGAAGAAGGACCCATACTCCTCGACTGGCTCAAGTCGAAACGGGCCATCGAAAACAAGCGCAGAGAGAAGCTCTCGAAATGGATAATGCTGTTCCAGGAAAACGCTAAGCCACTTGTGGCCAAGAAGACCCTTCACCTGCTGGAAACATTTCGATGGGAAGCCCTCAAACATCTCCGTACAGCCCCGACATCTCCCCATGTGAAGCCCATATTTTCGGTCCCTTAAAAAATCACTGACAGTTCATTGGTTCACCTGCGACAAGGAAGTGCAGAACACCGTGGAAATAACCATCTGTATGCAACCCTGGAGTTTCAACACTGAAGCCATCGTTCGCTTCTTACTCTCTGAGATTAGTGAGTCATTATCAAAGGCAATTTTATGCAGACATCCTGTTACACATTAACTGTACGTCAAATATTCTGTATTTAAAATATTCAGTAATTAAAATATTTGTTAGATATAACCCGTAGTCTCCTTTTCATTTGGGCATACCTTATAAGTTTGTTCAATAAATTAAAATTTTTTGACTATCTACATCATATGTTCATCTCTTAATTTTATTATCTTAATACTTAAAATTAAACAAAGAAACAATAATTAATATATCAGCGATATGAATCCATAAATCCAGGCTTAATTTTAAAAATAAATTTCAAAACATTTCACTACACGCATGGTAAAAAGCTTCATCAACATGCATTCATCGGAAAAATCCAAATTTTCGACAGAAAGTACAAAATTGCTCGTCTCGTAAAAGTTTCGAAGGCCACCAAAGCCACGGAGCGATAAGGCTGCGAAAATATTTGCGACTGGTTATTAGCTGTGTTTACCGATGGTTAACGGGTAACGAGAATTTATCCAGAGAATTAAGCAAAGCGATAAACCAGACACACGTAGTTTTATCCGTGATTTACAATAATCTGGCCGTGTTTGCCAACCAGTGCGCTTTTTAGCGAGCCAATTTATCGGAAACCGAGCCACGTCATTCGCTCTTCCAATAACCTACTTTCCAATTTAAATATAAATCTTGATTAAAAAGTAACAGAGATAAAGTATTTTTTGGAAGCTTCATTAATCCTCTAATTATCGTGTCATGTAATGAACCTTGTCAGTTAACTAAGAGGGGCTTTCCTGTGTTTAATTAGGGTGCTACCGGGATAAACACAGAACTCAGATTTTAAAAAATGTTCTAGTGAAATTGTTATTCACTTTAGAGCATAATGCTTAATTTTTTTAAACAAATTATTATAAATTGGAATAATTTTTGAAAATAATTTATTATGCTTTACAAATAATAAGGTGGAGTGTCGCCATCTAATGACACCAATATTAGATTTTCGGCAAACACTTAATTAATAATTCTCTACTTTGTGTGCTAAGCGTTTGTTTTCACTTGTAATTTTTTAACATTACAATATCACTCTGTAGTAGCAAAATCTCTTAATAGAAAGATGAATTGTGGATTATTTGGAGATATTAAGAATGAAGATGTTTGAAATTTGAAAATTGAAAATATCCAATAAGGAACCGTTATTATCATTTATGTCATTAGGATTGGTGGTTGTTAACAAATTGTAAAATTATCTTGATTGTTGCACTTTCAAAAGGATGGAAATTGAGATATAGTGATTCTACAGAGTTTTTCGTGTTACTTAATTGTCCAATTTATTTTGTCAAAAACGGATGGATAATGTATACGTAGGCTATTTTATAATTTTAATATGATGGTTATTTCAAAAATAACAAGAGAGTTTAGTTTCAATATGGAAATGGAATAAGCAAGTGGCAGCATGCAGTTTTGATTTTTGGTGATATGATTATAGAAAAATAGTCAAAAACGCATCGAAAAAAAAGATAACGATAGTCTTTATGATTTACTACTCATGTTTTCTGTTGTTTACAAAGTTCTTAAAGTATGAAATGATAAAAGACTCCAAAAAACTGAAAATATGAAACCTGTTTCAAATGAAATAAACTACACAAAAAAAGATCAAGCTAGTATTAGGTTAAGTCAGTTCATTTCTACACATTACTATGTGTGCAACTTAGTTTCCGGGTTTTTTGGATCAATAAAAATGGGAAAATATCAAGAGAAATACAACAAATGATTTATTCAAAATATCGTCCCTCGCCAGCTACACATTTTTGCCATCTCTCTGGCAATATATGAATACCGCGACGATAAAACGACGCATCCTTGGACTGAAACCATTCATCCAACCAATTTTGTACTACTTCGAAAGTGGGCAAGTGTAGCCCAGACAAGCCATTCGCCATCGACCGGAACATGTGACAATCGGAAGGGGCCAGGTCTGGCGAATACAGCGAGTTTTGATGGTCTCCTGGACGCCGATCTGCAAGATCACTCGTTCGTGTCTCGTGTCCCAATCTCGGCATTTTTCGAACAACGCATGGTTCAGATTGATCACTTGTTATAGGTAGCGATGCCCATTGACAGTTTCGCCCGGTTTCATCCAATAACGCTTGCAGATCGGCGTCCTCAATTGTTTTGGGTCTTCCGGAGCGCTCCTTGTCTGCAGTGTCAAAATCGCCACTTCTGAAGCGTTAAAAACAATCTTCATAGGTAGTTTTCGATGATTCATGTTCGCCGTAGGCAAACGAGTTGCTTCAGCTGCATTTTTTTAGGTTAAAGCAGAAAAGCAAAGCTTCCCGCAAATGCTGTTTGTTTAGCACAAGAGCCGACATCTTCATTGTTGGAAAGATATTTTTTCCTTGCGATATGTGTTGGTATTATGACTGCATATTGGTTAACAGATGCCACGCGATGAAAGAACACAACTTCCGGCATGTATGTCGACTATTAGCGCCATCCTATTGCATATCTGGTATCTTACTATTGTTCAGTCCTTGAACCCAAAAGATGTTATTGCAAAACTGAAGAGATAATTTGGTAATCATACATTTGATACTAAAAAGATTATTGAAGCGAATTCAAATCTTTAAACAGATAAAATCACGCTAAACATTCAAACTATAAGATTAAAGATAATATAATGACTCATTAATAAATGATTACGGAGAGACCAACAATTATACACTGTTAGCTTAAATCCCTCCGGACTTCCACTTAATGAATTATGTTATAAACCAAACAGATTATTATGATAATAAGGATCTTAAATCCATAGAAAGGGTTAGTAAATGATGAGAAATGATTTACGATAATTGAGCGAAAATAGTATTTCGGTTGAAATAATTGATACAGATACGCCAATTAACACCTTAGGGAGTAACAATTGAAACACCTTGAGGAGTAGCAATTTTCACTATTACTCGCAGTTTTTCACTTTGGGAATTATTTGTAACTTTTTTCACAATAAGAAGCTTTAAAGATATTACAGCTAGCAAAAATGAAGTTTCACTAATAAAATGTCTTGAACTGCTATAAAACAAAGGGAATAAAGTTTACAATGATGTTTTAAAATCGAGTAAGGACTCGATGTCAAGTAACATTAATTTATCTCTGTTAAAAATATAACTGTTCATTTTTCAATAAGACAAATTGTGTAAATTGTATTGAAGAAATTTTCAAGATTAAAATTAAAGTTGCAATTCTAAATTATTTCATTAACATTGACATACTCGTTATGCATGGCCTCAGCTAGCTTTAATAGTGAGGAAAAAATACTGCAAGTAGGTTGACTTTTTTTTTTATGAAAAAAAAAACTTATGTGCTTTAAAATTCTTAATCCTCTGCGATATCTCTGTTCGAAAAATGAGCTTCAAAATAAAGAGAAAAAAAAATGAAATCTAGATTATCTGTTTTTAATTTTCAAGACAAACTTAAGGAAACAAAAAAGTTTGAATCCCACAAAACTGCGGTTTCCAGCTTCGGTTTCAGTTTCATCTCCTTCTCGACATCTATGAAGAATATTAGGAACCACAAGCCTCGTCTTTAGCGACTCACGGTTCTTACCAATATTAAAACTAGTTCTATATATTAAAATACTAATAAGAGTCGCATCAAATAATAATACCTTTGGATGTATGTATATCCGTATCCGCGGATTCAACCAATCGCAGACCGAAAATTTTGTGGAAAAAAGTTTGGAAATTTCCAAAAACGCAAAAATTGAATTTACCACGCACTGGTCTTATCTACACGAATTAAAGTATACTCTTTTGTGACCTCTCGACATTTCATAGTTCCTTATTGTCTATTTATAAGTGTCATATGTTTTTATATGTAGAGTTATGTCATTCAGTCTATATACTTCTCTGTCAGGTCAACCAAAGATGGCAATCTGAAAATATTGAAAAGAAAGAAAATGACACTTCTCAAATTTTGCCGACGTACACGTGATAATATACCAACGACAGTTTCGTGTGTTTTCAACGTTTTAAACTTTTACCATGTTTCCCTAAATAGTTCCGTATAATAATTTACATATCATTTATATTTAGCATTATAAATAATCTAGAGATGATTAAAGTGTGTATTGTAATGAGAATGTGCGTAGGTTGCATCAAAATTATGTAAACATTTTATCCACTGGTGTTCAAAATTAAAGTTTAACAAAAACAAAATCAAGAAATTCTCAAAAATTTAATAAAAACAAATTTTAAATGTATATTGAATTAATATGTAAATCTCCTTTTAATAATGATATAAATAATTAAACAAATAAAACAA
>JAHWFO010034949.1:232833-298948 GCA_023313115.1 Rhysida immarginata | reverse complement strand
TATTGTAATTCACGTAGATATAATCTGAAAGGAAGTGAGTAACTCGATCTTTTTTTTTAGGTTCTTGACTTAGACCATTGTCATAGAACTTAAAACCGTAATGAAATATTAAGAGTGAAAAATTCTTAATTTAAATAAATAAAGTGTGATCAAAGGCAATTAGATTAAGAAATTCAGTGAAAAAATTTTAAATCTGAAAAATATTATATGAGTAAATAAAAATTATTTAAATTAAAGTATATTATTCAATTAAATCTTTTATAAAAAAATTAGATTTTAGAATTTTAAGGTTAATCCTATTCAAAAGAATTAATGTATGTAAAATTTTAAAAATTGCATTTATTTAGTTCCATGTACATTAGTAAAACTTCCTACGTCTGTACCCTTTTTATTTTTGTTGAAGTAAAAGTTTGGATTTTTTGCACTTATTTCCCCATTTTTAAGAATATACTAAGAGATTTGGATCTTTTTTTTTAATATCTTCAATACAAAACTTTATTAAGCGACAAGAGGATTGCATTTGTTTGAACGGTAATTACAAAAAAATTTCTTTATTTTTTTTTTCTTGTTTTTTTTTTCTTTCCTTTTTTAAATCTCTAACTGCATTGAATTCGTTTACAATTCCGTTTCTCGGCTGCCGTACAAGAGTCCAGAGAAACAGGGATCGTCTTCCACAGTGAGAGAAGAATGTAGAAAATCGGTGGCTATAGGATTGTTGCTAGGGTTCAACGTGTCCGATTCACTTTTTTTCATTTCGACGCCGTTGTTACCACCACTTTCGACCTCGGCGCTAGAACTACTGGGATTGTAATACATGCAAATGTTGTAGTTGTTGTCGTCGTCGGCAATGTCCTGGCCCGTCCAATGCGGGTCATGATTGGTGTACTTGGGAGACTCGTAGCCTTTGAACTCGGTCGATTCGTCGGCCAGCCACTCGCTCGAATTCACCAGTTCGCCGCTGTTTTTACTCGGCAGCAGGTCGTGGCTGGTACTCGAAGCGAATTTGGACAGACTGAAGCTGCTCTCTTTCCATTTGCTCTCAGAGCTGACGTGGTCGAAGTGAACTTTCATCTCGATTTCCTCTTCGAGATCATTAAGTGACGAGAAGGAGTCTTTCCATTTGACTTTGTCAGACTCCACATCCAAATTATAATTGGAAGATTTATTACATTCGACGACGCATGCGTGTTGCTTCTCCTCATCAACTCGCTCCCCTTCCTTGTTATCTTTGATTGGATTATCAATTTTATCCAACAGCACCTGGTGATCGGCCTTCATGTCGTTGCGTTTGTTTTCGGGCCGGCTGTTATTGATTCCTTTGTTGCAGGCGCCCTGCTTGGCCGGTTCCGTCCGAACGTGAATGACATCCGGGTTATTATCCAGCCGGTTGACGTACGTCGAACGGGAGAAGCCAAAGTCGTTGAGAAGAAAAGTCATCGCATCGGGCGAACAGGATCTTTTGTTGGACGATTTGAGCGAGCTCGAGTTGCGTTGCGCACGCATTTCGGCGTTCGAGTTGCACTTGTCCCCCGGAGAGTCGAACGATTTGTGGATTTTGTAGAGAGAGAAGTATTTGACGTACTTCCCTTTGCTGCTTCTCGGCCTTATCATGATGAGGCAGAACACAACCAACACCATCGTCAGAGTCATCACGCTGAGAAATATTCCGATGATGTGTCCCATGTGCGGTTCTAGCGGCTCCTCGGGCTTGTCCAACACGCGCAGGGTTATAGTCGAAAGGAATTTCCCCGCCGGGTTCTCCGCCAGGCACACGTATTGACCTGAGTTTTTATGCGACACAGACACGATTTTCAAGACGCTCGTCTTGTTCAGCGATCCCGACTCGGAGATGTAAAAAAACTGGGTCCGAGGATATACCACAGTGTAGTTATTGATTTTTCGTCCCTGCCAAACCCAGTGCATTTTCGGCTCCGGGTTGGCAGAAACCGTACACTCCATGTGGACATCGTCCCCGTCAAACGCCTCCATTCGCATTTGACTGTAGGGACCAATGGGTTCACAGGCCAAGTCGCCTTCGACGAGGGTATCCAAAGTTCGACCTTTAAGAGCCATCGGTTGATCACAGTTCAACGGTGTACTATAATGGATCTTCTTCTTCAGCAACCACTTGTGTAAATCCCGCAGGTGGCAGTCGCATTTCCACGGATTGTCGTGCAGTTCGATTCCGTTGAGGGAGCGCAGAGGCGAGAGCGTCGTGCCACGTATCACGTGCAGTTTATTACCGTCCAACTTGAGCTGCGTCAGGTTGTCTAATCCAATAAAGGCATCGGAGGAGAGCCACTCGATGCGACACTGACTCAGCTCCAAACTGGTCAGAGACGTCAGGTTGACGAACTCGTTGTCGACCACACGTCGAATCGGGTTTCCCGAAAGGCTGAGACGGCGCAAGTCACGGAAATCCTTGAACGTGACCGACGGGATCCTCGGCAGCAGGTTGGCGCTGAGGTCCAGCTCGACCAGATTGGTGAGCCTGGTGAAGGCGGACGAATGAATCATCGTCAGCTGACAGTTAGATAAATAAATACGCTGCAGATTGAGCAAGTCGGCCTTGAGGAACACTTCGCTGGCTAAGGAATGGAGATTGTTGCCCGATAAATCAATAACTTGGGTGCTGCTGTCGATGCCATCTGGGATGGCCATCAATCCACGATTCTTGCACTCGACCATCTCCTTGCCGCTCTTCCACCGGCAAGCGCACGCCGCGGGGCACGCCAGAGGGAACCGGTTCTGCAACGCCCACGTGATAACGGCAAACAAGAAAGCGTAAATGTTTCTGGGCATTTTGAGCCACACATTGCATGTCTCATGTTCCTTGCCATGACCTGACGCCCATGACAAACGATGACGACCAACGTCGTCGGTGCATCAACAACCTCGACGACCCTTCCTTCCACTTGAATGGCTGCTGCTGCTGCTGCCTAATTAAACGCTTTGTCTTTGCCTCGCTTCAAACACCACAAACAAGACACCAGAAAAATTTTTATGTACACTTAACAATTTTTGGGCACTGAGTTTTTGTTTATATTTTTTTTAGTATTGTTTTTGTTTTGTTAGTTGAAAACGTTTAGCGAAGAGTTATCCTTTGGTAGAACGACCAATGTGTGGGTAAAAGGAAATCCATACCTATAAAGAAAGAAAAGAAATTGCTTACTATTCCTTCAAAAATATTGAAGAATTTACAAAATAAAATAAATTTTAATTTTTTTTTTCACCGTTTACATTTTACGCATATAAATTTTTTTTTTTATTCTTTACTCATCAAAATCATTTCTACAAACAATTTTTTTTCTTCAATCTGAATACAAATAAAAAATTTTAATTAAAATAACATTAAAACCTAAAAGCGTCATATATAGTACTCTTCAATTGGAAAGACCAAGTTTTATAGGATCATATTTAGAAGAAAAACAAAAACAACAAAAACCCGAATCTTAAATGTTTAACAGGCAACGTCGTGTCGACAACAGAAAACATTGCAACGCATAACGCCTGTCTCCTTAAAGGACGTTTCTTTCGACAAAAAAATCAATGGTTGAAGACTGCCATAGCTTCAACATCGGTTTCCTTCAATTTTATTTCCTTTTTTTAAACTTTTCTGACCTCAATATAAATTATAAACACAAAATAATAAGTCAAAAAAGTGCATCTAAAAAAGTCATCATATCTATTAGATCTGTATTATTAATCTTTAAATTAACTTTTTTCTTCTATTATATTCTTTTTTTTTTTTTCTCTTAAGCAATCTCAGACTTTCTTTCCTTGGTATGGATTTCCAAAAACTAAAGAAATAAAGAAACCAAAAGGGGAGGGAAAACCAAACAAATAAATAAAATAAAAGAAAGAAGTCTTTGGAAGAAATAAAGAAGAAAAAAAAACGAACACATCAAAAATTAATTCTCTTCTTGATGAGAATGAAAAACCTTGGAATTGCTTCTCGGCTTCTTTAATATTAGAAGGAGGAAAAACCCGAAGGAATCAGAAGGAAAAGAAAAAAAAAATCTACTAATGTAATTCCAATTCTAAACTTAATGTTTATACGAAAACAAAAGCTTTCTTTTTTTAAAAAAATATTAATTTAAAAAAAGGATATTTCTTTATATTTGCTTTAATTATATATGCATTAGAAATTCACAATTAAAATTTCATTAATTCTAAATTAGATGACAAAAATTAAGTAATAATAAAGGCAATAGCATGTTATAAATTTCTAAATGAAATAAAATAAAATCGGCCCCCCCCGGGGGGAGGGGAGACGCGGGGGGGGAGGTGTAAATAAAGAATATTTATGAAAAAAAAAAAAAAAAAAAAAAAAAAAGAGATAGTGAAAGTAGGAGAAAGACTCATGAAAAAGTAAACTACTTGAAAACCTTTAAAAGCTGAATTCTGGCAATCTAAATATATAAAGAGTCTACCTTATAAAGAAAACAGTTTATGTCCTGTGGTACAAAATAGCCTGAACATAAGCTATATTCATGAGCATGCACTTCGGCAGTATCTACCAATGCCAACGTAATTGATTTTATGTGATATACGTAAGAGAGTTTTTCTTAAACAAAAAAATTAAATTTAAAAAGATCAGGCACGAAAATTAATTAATATAACCAGTGCAATCGGCATCGGTCGAATTTTTTTTTGAACACTCCCTTAGTGATATTTTGTAAATGTTGCATTAGAGCCATTCCATGACGATGTGAGCCTAATCATTAAACTTTCAAAATCAATATATTATATTTCACTACCTTAGATAACAAATTGAATAAAATAAAAAATTTTCTTTTGAAAAAAATCAGAACGAAATTCTAAGTGTTGTTGAAGAGACACATTATTAGCTGCTATTTTTTTTCTAATATTAAGCAACACTGAAAGTAATATTGTATTCAGCAGCAAGTTTTACGCAATAAGAAAATTTCTTAAACTAAAGCTACACCGGTATCTAAAAAGCCCGATCGATGCTAACCGGATGGAAACATGTCACGTGTTCACGATTACTCTATTTTAATGGTTCGTATTTCCATATAATCAGTTATTGTGAAGTCGGTCGTTCTGTTGCCAATTTTATTTCGAATTTTTTGATTATGATTTCAGATTCGGATAAAGCATCAAAAAGTAAGTTAAAGTTATAATAAGCATACACGCTCTATATCTTCAGATATATGCCTAAATGTTGGTCAAGTTTGGTCATCTATTCTTCCATGTTCTCGAACAGAGAGGACATGTATGCGTATTATAACTTTTACTTATTCTTTGATGCTCTACCCGTATCTGAAGTCAAAATCAAAAAATTCGGAAAAAAACTGGCAACATGACAACCGACTTTTCAAATACCGTAATGACGTTTTTAACTGGCTTGAACTTTTAACATCGTTCTGACAATGCAGTACTACGCATTCTCAGCTGATTTTAATTTGAATTATAATTCTACATAAACCGGATATGAAAATTGATGTTAGTTCACGAGATTTGGTCGGACTTTTTAGTCATAGACTCTAATAAAAATAATTTTTTAATAAACACTTGTTTGTTAAAGAGAGCTATCATTAAATAGTATTAGAATGAAATAAATAAATTTTTAATAAGAAAAATCAGATTGCAAAATTACTTCAATAAATGTAATGATGATCTCCAAATCGAGCGCTTTTAATAAAAATGTTTTGAGTGCCCCTATCGGCAAGCATATCTAATGGGTTCTTTCATATTTTTAATCTTCATACCGTATTGAATTTTAAAAATAGGGACAAAAGTTGATTATTTTGTAAAACATTAAAGTGTAGAAATCGGCATCTGTTAAAAAATGCGTGTTTCTTATTTAAATGAAAACTTAATAATGCTGTCTTCTTTTCCCCTGAGAAACATACCGTACAAACTTTCAAAATTGCTTATTTTTGAAATTATTCAGGTTTTCAAGGTATCGCCCTTTATATTGTAAAGTTTTATTTGATCTAAACCTCTATTGTAAATGTAAAGCTTTACTGAGAACTAAAAAAGTGCTTCTGATAGGACACTTGTATTATGAAACATCGAGTAGTTGAGAATTTTTTTATGAGATTCTTTTATAAAAGTATTCCAGCTCAAAAAACATTCGAGTTCTAGGCTTTTACCACGGTAAAAGTTTCATTTCTTAGTTACAAACATTTTTAATAACGCTATTTTATTAAACTTGATGTCAGATTCCATTGTAACGTAAACATTATGCTACTATCTCTCCGATTCCCTTGCCTTCCAAAGTAAAAGACGGACGAATGTTATCAGTAATTAAAAGTCATTCAATTTTCCAAAGAATAGATTTTGCCGTGTTTGAAACAAGTCCTCTTCGTTTAACGCCAATTCTCTCTTAGTAATGGAACAAAAGAATGTCGCTGTCATCCAAAGCTTATACGTTAGGTTATGTGTGCCTTTTCACGTAACTATAAAACTTGACATTAAGTTCCTGGAACGGATGTCAACGATGGTATTCGAACACTGGAAAGCTGAATTCGTTTCATTCGATTAAAAAAAAAAACAGGAACTGTGATGTGGACTTGCCTGTAGACGAAAGGAAAAGCCTCTAACCACAAATCAAGCATACAAGATACGAAAGTCTGATACGTATTTCATATCTCGGATGTTTTTTGTGGTTCGAGGCTTTTCCTTCCTTTTACAGCCAATCACTTTATTAAAATTCTCGTAAGATCTAGAAAATAGATAGTTTTTCTGGAATCTGTGAAAATGGATATTTTTTTCCTTTAGATTATTGGTCTGTGAAAGTACAGAAATACAGGGTTGCCAAAAATAACTTATCCACTTTGAGGGCTGACAACGGTTTTATTATTGAACAGATTATGAATGATATTTTATCATGTTTATATTAGCATAATGCGGAAATGTTTCCAATCATAAAATATGCAAATTAATTTAAATGGGTTTTTGGCCGCTAGAGTGTGTATCTATTGGGGGATATCTAAAAACCAAGGTTTATCTAACCAGAGGAACATCTCTCTGACACCTGAAAGACTCCATGAGAAGAGATATAGCTCAAATCTCACAGCCAATGTTGCAATCTGCCGTTTATAATTTCGTTAACCGCTTAAATTTGGTGATAGAAGAGAAAGGTAGCCATAATCGATTATCCAATGAAAAATATAAATACATTATTTTGCATATTTACCATTGGAAACATTTCCGCATTATGTAATATGATAATAAAATCGTTATCAGTTCTCAAAGAAAGAAACTATTAAACGAAACTAATGCTTTTGAGGCCAGAGACATTGCCCTTGATGCAATACCGACTGAGAATGAAATAACATGATTTCAGTTAAAAACAATCAAATCATGTGTCTCAGAAACTCAATACGTCCCAAACTTTGTGCCTGGTTAAGGTCTCCAAATTTTTTTCGGACAAAATACTTAACCCAGAACGTTGTAACTACTGCTACTTCTCGATGTAATCACCGTGAAGTCGAACACATTCTTCACAACGGCGGCGCCATGATTCCATGGCTGCTGAGAACTCTTCTTTAGGGGTATGTTTTGCCATACGCAACGACAGCTCGGTTTGGAAACGAGCGGCCACGGAGAGTGTCCTTCATGATTGGAAAAAGCCAGAAATCGCCAGGAGCGAGGTCTGGTAAATATGAGCATGGGAAACCACCTCAAAGTTGTTATTTTGAAGAAAATGCTGAGAAAGTGCCTGATGAACAGGGGCGTTGTCTTGATGAAAAAGCACCCGTCCAGTCTTGTTTGGTCGTTTCTCATGCCATGCAGGAAGGAATTTTGTTCTCAAAACATTTTCGTATGAATTAGATGTAACAGTCGTACCCTTTGGAACACAATGCGTGAGGATTACGTTTTCACTGTCCCAAAACATGGCCACCATAACTTTCTCCGCAGAGGCTGAGACTCGAAATTTTTTCGGTGGCGGTGAATCAGTGTGTTTCCATTGAGAAGATTGGCGTTTCATTTCGGGGTTAAAAAATGGAATCCACGTCTCATCCATCGTCACAACTGATGAAAAGAAAGCATCATTCATTGCTGCATCACGTGTCAACATCTGCTGAGAAATTGCCATCCGCGCAAACACCATCGCATTCGTCGGTCAGCATTCGTGGGACCCACCTTGAAGAAACTTTCCGCATTTTCAGCTCATCATGCAAAATGGACTCCACAGACCCCACGGAAATGCCAAGTTTAGAGGCAATATCACGCACACTTAAGCGACGGTCTTCCATAAAAACTTGTTCCACACGAGCCATCATGGATTCGGCTGGTTCGTGGTCGAGGCTGCTTCGGTTCATTCTCACATGATTCTAGACCTTCTTTAAACTTTCGCACCCTTGAATGCACATTTTTTACATTCATACCGCCTTCATCGCATATCTCACTCAATTGGCGATGAATTTCGATGGGTGTTTCACCCCGCAAGTGCAAAAAACGAATTATTACACGTTCATCTTGTAAACTAAACTTCGCCATTTTAAGTACGTATATGAAACATCGTTCGCGGCAACGCGCACGGTATTCACGCCATTCACGGTATAGTGCTGCCATCTATGTTAGTAAAGACGAAATATTTCCCAGAAAATTTTAAAAGCATCCAGATCTTTCTACTTATTCTCATTGCAGAGAAAAAAATTTGGAGACCTTATAACTTGAACGCACCTCGTAGATTGCAACAGAAGCGATTCATGTACGCATGACAACTGTACGAGGAGGCTAATGCTCCTTCCTTATACGAAGAATATCGATTTTTAGATAGCAGCTATTTAAAAAGCCAATGAAACCAATAATATACATTTTCGAAGTTCGATTTTTACACCAGAAACGTGCAAGAAATGTAAAATTTGGACATGCAAAACCGTGCAGATCAACTTCAGAACAATAACACAATCATATTTAGTGATTACACGAACTAAGTCAGTTCTTGCTAGAACTCCAGAATTTTGATTCTTTATCAAAAGCAATATCGGGTGAAAGTGTCACATCGTAAGTATAGAGTGAAATCCAAAATAATCCCTGCAAAAAAAAAAACCCGAAGGTGAATCACTCCAACAAAACTCGACACAAAGAGAAAGAATACGACTCTCCCTCCTCCCGTCACCAAAAGGATTTGACACAGTTAATAAAAGGTTGCCAGAAATGTTAATGTTTTGCCATTAGGAATAAACGCTAAATTAAGATTAGCAATGGAATCATCTTCTTTTTAGTTCGAAAATGTGCAAGTGCACAAGACTCAAAATAACCCGCTATTTCGAGCTGCGAATGCTGAGAGCTGAACCACCCACTCTGTATCGAGACCTGGTCCCAGTGATTATTTATCTTCAGACATCTAAAGAAACACATAGTGGGAGGTGATGGCATCGTTTTTTTGATCCAGGATACTAGCTTGGAGTGATTTGAGGAGAATGACAAAGACCTCTATTCTTGGGGGATTTCTTTTCCGTCCATGAACTGGAGACGATGCATTGGTCTCAAAAGTTTCATTTCGACTCCTACGCCTTCAGGAGTTTAATTTTCTAGTATTCCTAGGATGCCACTTGTAAAAGAAATTTTTTTTCGTTATAAAAGAGCCCTTCATTATAAAGTTTATAAAAACCCTAAAAACGGAATTTAAATTTTAACAAATGTTTAATTTTATTGACCGACACTAACAGTGATGGCCTATATTTTCGTTTCCAAAACTCAAAATTGTTTTTAAACTGACATGGACTTAAAAATTTATGATTCGAGAAGCTATGTTGAAATTTTAAAAAAAAAATTTCTGTCTTTGCGTATGTGATCAATTTTGTGCAGCTAACTCTTCGAAAAAGCAAATATCAGAACCAAATTAAATTAATTCACTAATAGAGGGATCCTTAAACTGTGGCTTAACGTATTTTTATGACAATTTATTTATACAATACAATGCAATATAATGCAAATGTAGACAAAGCCACCACTGGTAAGCAAGCTTGTAAAGTGCTGGTGGTGTTAGTAAAAAAGATTAATAAAAAAAATTTTTTAATTTTTTTAAAAAATAATAATTAAATAGAGATCATAAAAAACTCAAAAGGAAAATCAGGTATATAGGAAATATTAAACAATCATTTTTTAAATTCATATTTTCTCCTAAAGAACTCCTAATTTCTTAAACATTATTGGTATACTATTAAAGAAACGTGGAGCTAAGAAAAAATATTGACCGTCAGGCTGAAGGCAAATATACAACCTCTGACAATTAAGTTCGGTGAATGATGTCACACCCTAATCTGTGCGAGCTTTACGCGAGTAACAATGCATGTGAATACAAGCCCAGTTATTGTTTAAGCAAGTTCAGACAGGTCACGTTTGTGCGTGCAATGGTTTAGCAGATGCTCGTTTCTTCAGTTGAAGGTGTAGCGTGCGCACATAACTGTGGATAATGGATCAAAGAGGAACACTGCCGTAATCGTGCAACAGTTTCTGGCCAACAAAGAGGTCGTATCCATAGCTCATCCACCTTATTCACCAGACTTGGCACCGGCAGACTTCTTCTTGTTCCCACGCCTGAAACGGGTCTTAAAGGGACACAGATTTGCGGACATTCCAGACATTCAAGCAAATGTGACACGTGAACTTAAAGCCATCCCTAAGGAGCTTCCAGAACTTAAACACCCGATCCCAAAAGTGTATTGCCTTCCAGGGTGATTATTTCGAAGGACAATAAAATAAATGTGGCTCCATCTGTTTTGCATTTTGTTGTGTGAACTCATTCACCGAACTTAATTGTCAGAGGTTGTAGTATGTATCTTTGGTACAACAATAGGATTACCTTCCTAAAATCTGGTAAAGTATTTGCCATTGTGATTATTACAAAAGTCAAATTTTTTAAATCATCAATTCCTAAATAATAAAAATATTATTAAGAAATAAAATAATGACTATAGGATTCATATCAGCGGACCAAAGTCAATGCATTCGACATGTACGGACTCCTCTCATTGAGACGAATAATTTTAATAAAGAAATATTTGTCTCTGATGCGCCATTTTTGAGTTATAAAGTTTTACTTATGGATTCCTGTCCCCTCTACCCCAAAGGACAATTTTTTTTCTTCTTTTTATTTTCCTTTCATGACAAAATGGGAGACATGTGAGACTGTACCATTCCACCATTTCAATTTATTTAAAATGGTTTCATATATCGCGGAGGATCTATGTTAATTAATAGCCAATGATATCTACTTCTATGGTTTCTGTTACATTTAAAGACTGCTGAAGTCAATTCGTTTTTATTTAATAATTACGTTTTTAAGAAATGAGATCTAAACTCTATTTCATTATAATGCTTCTAAGCATGAATATAAAACTGATACTTGAAAACTCTTCCTAATTAATAATAAATACTTAAAATATTAAAAAAAAATTACTATTACAAGAAGTGATTCTGTTGCTAGGATGATGCCATTGAGTAAATAACACAAAACATCGAGTAGTTTGTGCTTAATGATATGATAAAAGTTTCAACTTTGACTAGTAATGTATCTAAATTGTGCGTAGTGTACGGTTTATAATAGCGCATTTTCTTAAATATCAATTTTTCTATATATCTACGTATGTCTCTCCCAATCATGGATAGGGTTATAGTGAATCCAAGTCTTCACTACTTTGCAACATCATGGATTCGGGGCTTTGGTAAGACCGTTCACGGAGCTGGAGTACGTTTCGGGGCTTTGGCGAACCTTCAAAAGACGGTAGCCATATGTGGCCAGTTTAAACAGCCAACCTCCGGAGAGCGAAATCTCTGAGAAGACATTAGATGCAGTGGGTAGCGATGTCTACTTTACTTAAGAGTATTTGGTTCCCAGCGCAGCAGAGGATGTCGCCAAATATTATTCTGCCCATAGTGTCAATCATAAAACGAATATAGTTTTGTAAGCCACACAAATCCCAGTAAAGCAAAATAATATAATAATGGCAAATAACACACTATTTAAAAATTACAATTTTAAATTATGTAAATTACCAATATTAAGCGAATGTATATTTTTTCTTCTCTATAAGATTAAGCTATCCTCGTTATATTTTGTAAATAAAATATTCAAACTATCACAATCTACATCATAAATTTTTATAATGGTATATGTTTTTTACGTGCATAAAGATTCTAGGTTTAACGAACAATTTTATTTGATACTGATATTTATCTCTTGGAAGAAATCACCTTCACTGAAGTCTTTACTTCAAGCTTCTTTAGAAATTAAATTGGTGCAAGTTCACTTTTTTTAAATAAATTTTTTTAAAAAATTGCCAGGGGCATAAGTTTAATCAAATGACTTTGCTTTCTTCAATTAAAATTTGTAGATTTTATTTCTCTTCCCTTTAAACGAACGAATATTTACTTAAGTCTAAATAAGATAACTGCATTTTCCCCCTTAAGAAAACACGAAACACATGGGTGATAGTAGATAAAATAAAATAGCATACCAATCTCGTGAAGAAATCTTCCAGAAACTTCTTAAAATTCATTTCTTCGAAATATTTCGGTTGCTAACACATGTAACAATCAGTAATGTTCGTGGCCATGTGAATAAAAGAGATTGTTCGGCAAACCGTTATGTCTAAATATTACTCTTGTTTGATCAAATCATATAACATTATAAAATTTTAATAATCACTAAAAATACATTAAAAACGCAGATTTTCAACCGAACTGACATTGCCTTGGAACTAATTAAATTTGGTGGTTAATATTTAATGAAATTAATTAGTCTCAACCTAATTAATCTCAGCGAGGATCGGCATTTAATTTCAAATTAACTTCAATCTTAATAGAATCACGTCGTATATACTTTGAATTATTTTTAGTTTTAGTTTTTTTTTATCTAGACGAACGACCACATGGCCTTACTTCACAAATAAAAATATATACCAGTTAAATTTAATTTTACTAAGAAATTTTTTTCACCACATGTGTTTTAAAATATTTATTCCATCTTTCTTTTAGTTTATATAAAAGAAATTACTCTCAGTAGACATGATAGTTTTTAGCGAGAATGAAAATTCTCAAATGACATGGAGAAGCAAGCTTCACGACTGATCAATGGTTAAACTATTTAAACCACAGATAACATAGAGATCAATTGGTGTTAAGTAAATCTAAACGCCAATTAACTCTATAAAAGGGGCAAACTCTAAGAAGATATAAAAAATAATTAAACATTTTACAAATAATTCGTGTAACAAAATTATTCTGGTAAAGGATATTCAAAATGAATTCTTTTCTTTAGGTTAGAGCATTTTCGATTGGTTATTCCCGTTCCTATGAACGACAGAAATCTTTAGTTTTCTATTTCCATCCTTTGATTCTGCTGTTGGAACTTTATCTTTAAGGTATCCCATTAGAAAAAAAGCTCTAAGTCGGACAAATCTGTTGACTCTGGAGGCCATCGATATAAATTTAACATCCTTAGAAATAGTACTGGAGGCTACGCGCTGTCAGCAACCAACCACTGCGCTCAGCGTTCAAAGGAAATGTTAGTCGTGAAGCGAAGATCTTAAGAGAAAAAATATTTATTGAAGGTGAAATGAAGGGTAAAATTTTTATCAAACATTTGATAATTTATTATTATTATTATTATTATCTTCAATGGATGTGAATGATATTTTATATGCTATTAGGATTGCAATTACGGAATCTGTGCCAAGGTACAAAAGACATGAATGATAGGGTTTCACCAAGAAATAAGAAATCATTGTCGACTTTTCCTATTTGGGCTTCTTTGCAAACTCGGACCGCATGGTTTCTAAAACAACGAGCACATAAAAGGTATAAAGTCTCCTTGTCTCAGGAGGATTACTTGTTGTTTGCGACTGCTAGAAGAAACTTTAAGCATTTATGGGCCACTGATCGACATAAGTATTTGGAAGACCAGATTAATGTTAATCCCAGGGCATTTTGGGATATTGCTAGAAAATGCTTAAAGCGTAATAAAATTAATAATGAGCCGTTGGATAGGGTTGCGTTATCTGAGCTTGCTCAATCCTTCGCCTTAAATATGAGTAATGACATGGAGATTAGAGCGGATAAAGATATCCTTGCTGACTGTTGGAAGTCTATTAATAAGAATTTCGCATTTCAGTCACTTTCGGCCCAACAAATTTTGGATCGTTCCCATAAATTATCTGCCTCGAAAATTTGTATTTCACCTGATATATCGGATTTTATTTTTACGGGGTGCTTGCCGGCGTTAATAATTCCTCTTACTCATTTGTTCAATGTCTCATTGAGTCTTGGACATTACCCGACTGCCTGGAAACGCGCTGTGATTCAGCCTATTCCTATGAAGGCGGAGCCTTCGGTCAAATTATCTTATCGATCGATTACTATAATTTTATTCCCTGCTAAGCTATTACAGACGCTGGTTGCTGATCAACTTTCCCAGCATGTCGACCCATATCTTTCTGATATCCAGCATGGGTTTTGTCCGGGAGAAGTACTCAAACTAACCTTGCTATATACATGCATTATCTTACGTGTAGTCTTGAGAATAGGACTCAAGTTGACTCAGTATACCTTGATTTTACTAAGGCTTTTGATAAAGTCAACATTCCTCTGCTTTTGGTTAAATTGAGACATATTGGTTTGGCAACTTCTGCAATTGATTGGTTTAAAAACATGCTTATTGGCCGAACTTTTAATTTGAGGTTTCAGGATCAATCCTGTCCACCCCTTCCTATAAAGAGTGGCGTCCCGCAAGGGTCTTCACTGGGCCCCTTACTTTTTAATATATTTCTCGTTGATCTTCCTCATATTTTATTGCACTTTCACTCTAGAGCGATTATTTACGCTGATGATGTAAAACTTTATTCTGCATTAAAGATTGGAATTCTTGCCTTGAGCTTCATGAGGCGCTTTCTCGAGTTTTTAAGCGGTCAAGTAACAATGGATTAGAACTAAATGCATCAAAATCCTTTGTGATGTCTTTTAGTCGCTCTACCGCTTCTTTTATATTTAATTATTATATTAAAAAAATAATGTCTTGGCTCGAACCCATAGTTTGAGGGATTTGGGAGTAGTCTTGTCCGACAACTGCTCTTTTACTAATCACTTAAATCAAATTTATTTGGATATTTCGCGTTGCATTGGATTGATGAAAACGTCTATTAATTTTTTCTCCGATATTAGAACCTTTTTTACTTTGTTTAAGACATTTGTGATACGAAAATAACCTATTGTGCCTGGATTTGGCATGGTGGTAATCCTCAAGCCTTGCAAAAAATCCAACGCAAATGTTCTAGTTTTAATGCTTTTTTGGGGAAGAATTTAGGTAATCACGTGTTTTTAATACAGAATCACAACGTTTTTAATATTCAACGCATTATTAGTAAATATTTTATGAACATTCTTTTAAGTGTATTTTATGGAAGACTGAATGTTGCACCTTTGGTGGATGATTTTAATTTTCAAAGTCTGAGGTTGACACGTAGGGGTTATGTACTTAATTCCTCTCTTAAATGGAAAACTTTTATATCGCATATTGACCCTGTAAATTAAATTGTAACTAATTATCTTAATAATTTTAATGACATTAGCCTTTTGGCTTCTAACGGTCTTCATTTTCACTTATTTTCTTGATTGTTTTTTTGTTGGTGTTTTTTTTGGTTTTTGTTGGTTTGTTTTTCCCCCCCTTACTTTTATGTGTTTTTCATCAACCCCGGTTTGGGCCTTGGCCTGTTAGGGACAACATTGAGGTTCATCAGTGTAGCTGTCTATGCTGGTTCCCCTCAGTTGTTGTTACATTATTATTATTATTATTATTATTATTATTATTATTATTATTATTAAAATTTAACGAGATTAAAAAAAACAAGTTTCGTAACTTGTCAAAATTTTGCGTTATAAACACCCTTTACGAGAAAAGAAGTTTATTTCTCTTTCTGTATAAAATCATATTTTTATTGTGTAAAGGCGTTTTGTCATCTAAATAAAATGTGATAATAAATTATGGTTCAGCGAGCAGAGTTCTTGTTTCTATGAACAGGGTAATTTTCTCCTATGCTGCAATTACTCTCAGATGTTATTTTATTTGAACTTAAGAGAACGTTCATATTTAAGATGTTTAAGGAATTATAAAGAACGAAATTAATATTTCAATGTTTTATAATTAAATGACCCTAACAAGCATCCCAGAAATTAATCAAGTTGTTAACTGTCACCTGAATCTATAACATATCATATAAATTATGTCAAAACTTAATTTAGAGCCTTCGAAGAATTTTTAAATCAGCACACCTTTTATCATTACTAAAGATTCATTGAAGATGATCAATGATTTTTAGTTTGAAATCATCTAAATAAACCTGCCATGTCATGATGACACAAGGGAATGCGTTCTTATCAAACATGCAGTAAATCACTTAAATGAAAATAAATGCACTCAGTTCAGAAGAGAAAACAAGACTCCTCTCGGATTCAAAAAGAATTTGAACTGTCGTGTAAGCAGTCTACCAAGAAAAACAAGAAAAATACATTTCACTTATACACGGTATTATCTGGAAGTGAAGGGAAAATTATATACGTTTTATTCCAGAGAATGTTTTTAAATTATATGAAGTACCTTAATCAAGATTCCATGATACACCTTATCAGCGCAAACATGTTAATTTAAAAAAAAAACTAAATGAAATTTTAGTTTTACAAAGGCGCGCAAATTATGAGATTTCTTTAGAAGTGTTGTTACTTTTTGGATTTTTTTCATATTTTCATGATTTTCCTTTGTTACTAAGCACAAACTAGGTCTATAAAATTGCAATGTAATGACGTTTTAGTTCTTGCATTTGGTTACAATTCGGTTTGGAAATTCGGACGACTTCAAAGGTCTTGCTTATCGTCTTTAATTTATTTGTTGATTTTCGACAAAATATGATCAATTTAAGTGTATGGAGTGACAACTTTAATGCTAATTTGCCTATTTTAAGTACTTTTTTGCTTTATTTAGTTCATTTGTGTTATCAATGTTCACATTCTTGAAAAGTAAGGTTACGAGAAAATGAGACTGTGTTCACAGTGGCTTAATTGATGGGGTGAATGGAAGAAGGGGGCATCTAGCAAACTGACGATTTTGAGATATAACAGGTCAAAGATTTCCATCTGTTGCATGGATAATGTCTGTGGAAATGAGTTTCTCTTAGTTGTAACTAATAGCCGGAAGTTATACTTTTCTCACAGGACAATTTTTTTTAGTTTTGTTCTCGACATTTTCCCACCGCGGAAAATGTAAACTTTTTAGTGTAAATTAGCTCCTTCTTCCATGTAAAGTATCTCGCTAACGATGTTATATCAATGGGTTAACCATTGCATCATTATAAACTATTGATAATAAAAATTCTATATTCATTATATTCCGTTACTTTCCAGTTTTTAACTTAAAAAATGTATATTTTATTTATGTTAATTGATTTTATTCTCAGAAACATGTACATAAGGAAAATATAACATGTAACATACAATTTTTACACTACCGAAACATTACTTATATTATTCTGCTACAAAGTAATGAACACTGCAGTGATAATTATAGATGCCTTAATCCCGGCTAGTAAGGTTCTCAAAGAATACACGGTAAGATTCAGGAATATACGGCAGTTGCTTCTTGATGTCATTTAACTTTTCCTTGCTGATTGACTTCTTTCCAATTTTAATGCGAGGAATATTTGGTACAGAAGTTGATCTCTTGCATTTCTTGTTGGTAAGATCCACCACCTTCCAATGCTCATCTTCATCAAAAGATTCTTTATATTTGTAAGAGCCCACACTGTCCACTTGACAATGCTTTGAAATGGGATCTTTTCTCTAGCATCATTTTTTGTTCTATGTGTGACTCCCAACAACTGTGGAAGCCGTTTCATATCTTTAAATAATCTTGTCATATTTGTAATGTGAAATTTATTCCGGTGCAGACAATCTCTGATGATATCTCGGTATTGATCTCTGCAGTAAATATTTCTGATGTTTACAGACAGCTGTCTCAATGTGGCAAAGTCTCTATCTGAATCCAGCATACTATGACCCACCTCTGGGAATTTGTAATCAATGCATTTAAACATGACTTTCCATATGAAGTATTGCCACAAACAATAACAAAGTTTTTATTTTGTGCGGCACAAGAATCTGACCAAGCTGTCAGATGTTCTCCGTGAATGCCTTCCAGGATAAAATAGAAAAGTATTATTATTTATATTATTATTATTATTATTATTATTATTATTATTATTATTACCGGTATATGATTATTTATGAAAAAGGGAAAAATGCACAGATGAGAGTGATGACGCATTGAAGTACGGATTAACTGCACTGAAAACACGTGGGAGAATGTGGTAACGGCAATTGTCCCCTTATTTCACGATCTCAGTGAATATTTTATGACAGATACCTCCCTCTGCCACACGCTGTATCCACAAACTTTGAAAAAAGACCTTCGGCTTATGGGACAAATGATACAACAGCTATAAGTAACTTTCATCATGACAAAAAGTCAGTTTCCGGAAAAATGTTGGTTACCCCCCTTCTTCCATGAAGCCCTTCAATTGATGGCAATATAAGCTACTTCACACAGTGAATTATAATCTCGAGGAAAATGGATATACACTTTTTGGGAAAATAAGCTCATGTTAAAATCTTGATGAAGTAATAAAATGTTTACTATAGCTTAAAAATTAACTCTCTTATTAATTTTTTAATTTGCTTATTAAAATATGACGGACGTAGAAAAAAAGAAGGACGAGACACAAAAATCCTGGAATAATCCAAAAGTTTATATAGAATGGTGAGACTGAAAAAAAGCTGACGTTTCGGATAGAGACTGTCCTTTGACAAAGGAAAAGAAATAAAAATGTATATTTTGTCAAAAAGACTTATTTTTTGCTTTTACAAAGGATAGTCTCTATCCGAACGTCAGTATTTTTTTCAGGGTCTTCCACTCTGTGTCTAATTTTGCTTATTAATAAGCAGATTAATATTCTTATAATTTTTTCATTATTAGGTATCAGAATTCGAATTATTTTGAGCTATCTTAAAACGCAGAATTTCAATTCATTTGATATTCGAAGTGCTACCCAAAATTTCCCGAAATTGTTTTATTCTGACCGAACCGTAAGAGGTACGAAAATTTGCCGATAGATGGTGTTAGGGGTACGTCTCGCTGTAATTGTGCCAAGCGATGTCATTCTATGTCGGCGGTGTCATTTTATGTCCGCGTGATTTTGAGTTTGAGCTGTTTTTGTCACTCTTTGTGTTGGTCGTGTTGGGATTCTTGATATTATAGCTGAAAAAACTGCGGCTGAAACCTAAGACTGTTGAAGGAGGCTTTTGGTGAAGAAGCTTTAGGCCAAACCTAAACATTTGAGTGGTTTAAGCGTTTCAAAGATGGTCGGGAGTCTGTGGAAGACGACAAGCATTCTGGTCGACCGTCAACAAGCACAACTCGGGAAATGATCACGAAAGTGCATGGCGTGATCCGAGAGGACCAAAGTTAGACCATCCACGATGTTTGTGATCGCCTTGGACTGTCATACGGGACGTTTTGAGAAGATTGAGGGAAAACCTGAGGCGCAAAAGGCCAGAGATGTGGAAGAAGAAAGACTGGCTACTCCATCATGATAATGCTCAGGCGCACACTTCGCACGCTGTGAGGGACTTCCTCAACAAAAACAACATGACCACTGTCCCCTGGCACCCTGCGATTTCTACCACTTCCGAAAATTGAAATTGCGGTTTAAAGGGCGGCGATTTGACTCCATTGAAGTGATCGCAGCAGGTATTAAACATGCTCCTACCTGGGAACTTCAAGAGTGCTTCCAGAAGTGGGAACATCGCTAGGAATTAAAAGATCGGGTAAGTTCCGTATTTTATAGAGGTACATTTCGTGAAATTTTAGGTAGCACCGCGTATTATTAGTTTAATAGTGCAATAATTAAAAACGATGCAAAATTAAGTTGTATTATCGTGATGAAAGTTTTTCAAGCTGATGCCTTTAATTATTACACTAGCGTTATAGTTTTTATTTACTTGTTTGAATTGCTCTTGTTTCTCTTTTTTTTCTTGTAATCACTACGTTCATGCAGATGGTAAACGAAAGCACTTTTCAAAATACGGTATAATAATAATAATAATAATAAAAAGGTGCATCCTTAAAAGGATATATGTCAAATTATCTGGAAGAGGCTTGGATATTATACACAAATTGACGAATAAGTCTATGTGCATGTTCTCTATGATTACTACGATTTTGATGATTACATACAATAATCTCTCGTCTAACATCACTAGGAATTGTATTCCAATCATTAATAACATTATAAAGAAAAAATCTTGCAAGAAATTTGCTAATGACAGTAGGAGGTATTATTTTATATTTTTGTAAATCTCTTGTATGTCCACATGTCATGTGTATGTAAATTTCACATGAGGAAATTATTATTGACATAATTCTCCTAAATTATAAAATAAAATCTTGCAACATTACAAAAAGGAGCTTTAGCTGTGACGTAGAAGTAATATTAAATTCGAGAATTTTAAGTCTAGCTAAAATTACTAATAAACAGCGAAAATTCATTTAATTCTTTTCAAGTTTACATCTACTTTATTGCTCAACGCAATACAATAATAATTGAGTAATAATTATTATTGTGTTATTGAGCCTCGACAAAGTGACTATCACGTGCGCGTGCCCATGTCAACAATGCATAAAAGATG
This sequence comes from Rhysida immarginata, assembly GCA_023313115.1. Lineage (NCBI taxonomy): Eukaryota > Metazoa > Arthropoda > Chilopoda > Scolopendromorpha > Scolopendridae > Rhysida > Rhysida immarginata. The sequence goes on along the minus strand of JAHWFO010034949.1, from coordinate 278,236 downwards.
AACAGAAAGTAACAAGGTGTTCACTCTTGACGAATTGATTGTTATATGACAAGTCATTTTCTTAGTATTCTTTACGGTCACTGTTTTAGCACGTGAATTCGACATGAAGGGGTCCACGAAAAAGCCTGAAAAGTTGATAAAGCCGAGCTAAGACCTTGATGATCATATTTCTGAAAACAGAATTTGAAACAGTTAATCCTTTTTCAAGTTACCGTGCAAACGGCGGACGGCCGGATAAACGTAAAGACCAAGGGTGCATTCTTATAAGTAGCTTTTTCCTAAAGCTCGTAATAAAGTGAAACCATAATGGTGAATATTGCTTAAATTACACAAAACACATATTTTATAAGCTACTTTGTATAAAGTTGAGTTCACATCTTTCCGGTTTCCAAATGACTTGAACTCTTTAATGAGGATGTTATCATTTGAACACAAGTTATTTTATCTTTGTATATTCTGACTTTTCTGACTGTCTATATTTTCTAAGCTCCAAACAGAATTTCTCAACATTTTTAAACCTGATGGAATGACATTTTAAATTCATATTTGCTACATAACTGAGGTATTTTCGCAGTTTCTCTCGCATTCCTTCAATACTTATGGCAGCTTTCTGCGTATTAGTTGTCTCTGTAATTTCGTCCTCCAATATTCTTTCAAAATTTTATGGCGCTTAACTAGTAAATCACGTACATGTGTTTCAAATTTATTTTAGCATTAAAACCGAAAATGAAGAGATCAAATGTTCCGGGCAAACACTGCATAACAGGAACTTTAAAATATATACATTAATCTTTATTCTTTTTTATTTCTTTAAAGATTTAATCTCATCAATCTTAAGTTTTCGTCTATTTGCATACACCTTCAACATTTTGTTTCCTTTCAGCGAAATGTTTTCGTTGTGTTGCTGAAAAATTTTTTTTCAAAAGCATCGCCTAACTCATCTCTTGGGAACAACATTTCTAAACGATTCTGCATTTGTCATCTTCTCGTTGGGGTTATGGAGATTTCTCCTTTGCTCTATTTTATCCATTTCTACGTTGCTGCCAAAATCTGAAACAAGGGAGGCGAAAGAGAGATCAGCCCTCAGAAGCATCCATTCAGGTTCAAGTTTCTTTTTCTTTTCTTTCGTGTTTTATCGCCACCCTTATTTTTTTCTCCCTCACTCTTTCTTCCTTCCCTTTCGACCACCCCCACCCTTTAAAATCGTTTCGAGCGCCCAACTCCAGTCCTATAACGTTATCATGACCTCGGGTTAGAGAAAAAGTAAACATCTCTAAAGTGTTTTTTTTTTATTTCTATTTTAGAAATCGCCTTTTATTTCTCTTCTGTTATTGACAAGATAAACCCATTTAAATACAAAATTTCTTCGACCGTTTCCTCTTCAAATAGTGCCTAAAAGCCCTTTCTAAATCAATATCTCACTCTTGGATGTCAATTACGATTCCACTGTGTTTTTGTTGCAGTTTAATATTTAGAATAGCCCTTTCGTTTTTTAGTAGTATAGCATATAAAATTTAAATTTCTAAATTTCTTTTGTGTTTTTTATAATTGAGTGATTATTAATTTTTTATTTCTTACTAGGTCTTTAAAGTTATGTATTTCTAAAGAGAGAAAGACAGCGGATATATATGGTCAGATATAAAACAAATGCAGAAGTAAGAAAGGAATAGGAAATAACACCAGTATAAACAAAAATAGAAAATTTCAAAGCAAAGTGACAAAACATATTGGCAGAATGAGTAGATATAGTCTTCCAAAAATATATTGAAAACTACATGTCGCAAGGAAAACACAAAGATGGCGACCACTGAAGAGACTAATAGATAGAATTTAGAATGAGACCAGAACAGGCCAACCAGTGACCAATTCCTTGAGAGTTATATGATGACGATAATGTATTTCTAAAGGACCTTTAAAACAGTACCAATCAGATTTTAGGTTTCTTCGTATGTTATCGGCTAGGGGAAACTTCTTATTGTATAGGATAAAAGTATACACTGTATAAAAAAATAAAAATACACTCTATTTTGTAAATATAGCATTATACTATCATTTAACTGATTTTCAGTAAAGAGTATATATCTTCCAATATATCCACTTTCTTATATCTTTTCTTATTAAATTATGAGAGCGCGGAGAATCTGCGCATATAAAAGAAAATAGCGGTATTCTAGGTTATAACATTAATAACAATTACAATTAAATCAATATTCAAATAATATTTAAAAATATTGTTATCCATATTTTAAGAAAAATGTAACTATTAACAACTCTAATGTCAACTACACCTGGATTTGACTTCGCATTATATTAAAGAAAGCACCTTCGAATGCAAACTGAACGCAACGGTATAAAAACTTATTTAGAAATTAAGCGCGACACTCGCGGATCATCGATTAACATATAGGTTCCTTTAATACTATATATGCTATAAGACTTTCCAAACTATTTTATTTAATGAAATCTATTAATATCAAATGGAATAATTTACAAAATAATAAAAGGATATCTCAACATTTTTCGATGCGTCTAAAAATAAAATAAAACTCTAATAATAATTAACATTTATATAGAAATATTGAAAAACTACTTTGAGAAGAAAAAACTGCCCTTCATAAATTTCCAGTACATAGTATTATGTATAAGTGGGTTGTTGGACCAACATACGACCACTCTTCAATAACTTACCTAATCAAAACCCAATGAGAAATTAGAATCCCCATGTCAAATATTATACATGGTAAACTATAAATCAGTTCACCCAAATACACCACATCAAATTTGCATTGGGTGAATATCGCTCAGAAATCCGCGCCATTCCGTAGGACATACTGCAATGCGTTTCCAAGAATATTTACTTTGAACATTTACTGTAGGCTCAATCAATGTCGCATTGAATAAAAAATATCCCACTGCAAATTTGACGTCGGTATGCTTAAGGTTTTCATTTAATACTTAGTTTGCTTAGGCAAAGAGTGGAAAGAATGTATTTCGCCATTGTTATCCGGCTGTTTGATTAGTTTAGATTAAACAAGGCGTATTAAAAGACCTGTTCGCCAAATCGCATTGTATAAGAGGCTTTCATTAGCATTTGAGGACAACCTGAATGAATTTCACGCAGTTCAGCTGCAAAACAACAGTCCGTAGGAACTGTGTCTTATATATGAACTTATCAAATCCTAACAAAGTGTCGAACAAGAGAAGTTCTTTTTTCAGGAAAAAAAATGTACTATGCAATTTAAGACATCATTCAAGTTCAAACTGGTGCGATAAACAAAAATTGAAATTAAGCAACGTTCATAAGTTTAGATCTTTCAAATTTTCATAAGTTCGTTAAAAATATTTCTCTTTGTTTTCTATTCTACTGTATTTTTAATCAGTTTGGATTTCACAAATTTCAGTTCATTGTAAATGGTTTCCCCTGTTATCTCTTATACTTTGCCAACACAACGGCAGTCTATTCAATCCCCCTAATTCGTTAAGGGGAGGGAAAGAATCCTTAAAACCAAATCAAAAATTGAAAAAAGCGGACGTCTTGTTACGGACTCTGTCCAATATGTTATTTGCAATTTGTTTGACAAACGAGACTCCCAACTGAATTTCGGCCGAAGAGACTTTATACGATGTAAGCTCATGTCTAAGAAACGCGTGGATAGTAAATCTGAAAGACGGGCATGTGTCCCCAAAATAAAACAGCAATAAAGAGAAACAATTTCTGTTTTTTGCCTTTTCTTTAAATCCAAGCACATCGACTCTATCTCTTAAACAGTTGGATCAATTGAAAAACAACAAGAATAACATTCTCTAATGTTGTGTACAATCTGAAAATACCATTAAAATAAGGGGTTCCATTGCACATTTCACACTTGACTTCCATATTCGAAAATGAAGCCAGTTTTTTGGAAATGGAATACACATATAAACCCCTGACATAAAAGTACAATAATTCTTCCATTGAAAATAGTCTGTCAGGTTTATATTTTAGAAATTAGCCATTGGTTCTCTTTAAATAACACCCTTTATAAAAATATAGCACGCATCTCTTAGTTATTAGGTATAAATGTTTTGTTTCAATATGAATGAAATCGGGTTTTAGCAGTCATTATTATTACGCATAAACTGATAACAGTCTACCAAAACTAAGCACCGATTCAAGTTTAGTTTCCCGAATCCATTTAACAACTAAAGTGAAATTTGCTTCTGCATATGTTGTCAATTGCCGTGATATTCGCAAGGGGCTTGGGGGATGGTGGATTAACGGAAACGAAGAGCGCGAAGATTGAAATTTCGGAGAAATGATTTGTGAAGCCATTTTATGTTTTAGTGCAACCAAACCTTGGAAATAAAACAGCAATAAAGAGATCGACTGATCAAATTTTCCATATGCGTCTCAGTAATATCAATGAAAATTTTCATATGCTGATATTTAAAATGTATTCTGCATGCAGTCACTCACGATTGAAATGTATTTGAAAAAAAAATTGTCTAAAAATCAATTCCTTTTCGGATACCGATTTTGATTCCGTTGTTCATTCAAAAATTACTGAAATAAGGCATATTATTAACTACAGGACTTCGAGTTAAACATATTCAGATAAATCCGGTTCTAAAATTAGCCTTTTTTGATGATTAAATAATTTACGAAAAAACACATGATATTTATTATTTTAATATTTTTATAAAATAGTTTGTTTTTGTTTACATGTTTATAGTCACACTCTACATAGATATATTATTGAAGATGGACATGCAATCTTTGTGCTATTCAAGACTATGTCGATTTGTTTAAGAATTTCATTTTTTATTTGGTTCAAAGAAACCATACTGGATAATCTGAAGAAACTTTAAAATAAACTGCATGCTTATTTTATAGTTATTAAAAACTGACAAGCAAGGTATACTGCCCTATAATAATGGACCGCAAACTGTTTCTCTGAAAATGGCTCTACACTTGTCGAATACCTCAATGGTCCACTTCGAATAAACTACACTTAGTCTTCAACTAAGTAGAGGAAAAAAGCCCAGATATTTCTATTCATTCCTCCTCCAAATTAGTGGACAGTTTAACTTCGATGTTGGATGTAGCTGCCTGACCTTCATACTCCACTCCAAAATTCACTCATAAATGTTCGACAACTTCGGATCAGCGGGCTCTGTGGAAGGCAAGGGAAGACGTTGGACATCTACGTCTTTGTCCTAGTCCCTAACAGAGGCGTGAAAATGACATGATGCATTGTTGTCTTGGAGATCAAGTACACTGTTCCAAAAAATTGCCTAACAATATGAAATGTGCAATTATCTAAATTATTCACTAACCAGTGATCTAGGTTTATCCGAAATTTTCAGAACAGAGATGTCACGAATAAGTGTAGCCAACATAAACCCATCTTTCAAAGTAACCAGATTTTGTATTTTCCCATTTTATGTTCACAACAACATGAAATAAACTTGGGGAATGAGTGCGAGCATTCTCACAAATGGAGTCGTCTGATTTTGCGCACTGTGATCGAACGTGTTTATAAATATTTGTAAATGATTTAGGATCTGTCTGGTCCATGATTTATTGCAGGCATGTATGTGAATTTAAATATTCATCTAATGCAATTTTTCTGAAATATTTAAAAATTTATTTTATTTAATAATCAACTGATAAAATCATGTTTTTAACATAGCGATGATAAATGCTTGTATTTATTTAAGGTTTACTTCATTTGATCCTTTGTCGGCAGAGAATTTACTTGTAGTTCATAAAACCTGCCACAGAATTACTGAATAACACTCTAAAGAATGAATTAAAAAGAAAAGTGGTTATGGGACAACATCAATATACTGTATTTTGAAAAGTGTATTTCCACATGTATGCCTATTTAGAATCTAGTACGATTAACTACACAGAAAAGCCAATTGGTAAGCATGACCTACTCCAAAGTGTCTAATGCTTCAAACGCTGTATCAGCTTAATAAACAAATGTTATCGAATGAAGCTGATGATGCAACTTTCAATTGGGCAATTCGACTTGTAATAATTCTCGAAGACCGGAAATTCATTCATCACTGTTGACATATGAGAAGAGAATTATAGGGAACGGTACGGAAAAGAAATGAATAATTTTGGATCATGGGAGGTAGACTAGGGCCTGTCAACTGTTCGGTAAAAGAGAAAGAAAAAACAACACTCACAATTTAATATTATCTTTAAAATATTTTCTCCATTTACTCATACAAGGTGTTTAGGCTACAGGATGTCTCAAAACTCCATGTACAAATTTAGGGAACATCGTGCTATTATATATTCACATAGGAAAGTATCCCCGAAACGGATAGGTGAAGCAGTACGCCAGCGCTCCAGGTCAGCATCTGAAGCTTCTTCAGTAAGGCTCGAGATGATCGTACGAAAAGCAAACATCCCTGAAAATGGTCAAAATGGAACTTTGAACACCTCTTATAAAACCGTATTCTGTTAACTTTCGCCTAATAAAGCGCTTTACACTGCTCCCTGTATTGTGTTTTTGCTGTCTTTGTGTCTTGCGGGTGGCGTTTCAGGTGTTCCATACGTTCATTGTTGAATACTGTATTCACGGTCGATGCCAGCGACTGCATGAGTGAATGTCACGTTTCTCGCAGTTGGGCTAAATCTTCTGGCAAAGGAGGCACGAACTCCGTAATTTGACAACCCCCATAAGAGAAAAATCATATAAAGTTAGTTCGGATGACTGCAGAGACCACAGAAGAAGAGAGTCGTCTCGAGAAGGACGTTCAATCCGCATCTACCGCGTTATCAAAGGTGCGCATATGGAAAAATTTTAAGGAACACAGAAAACTTGGAGATATTCTCTGTCCGTTGATATGAGAGTTTCCACTATGTATTTTCTATCGACTCTAAAACCCGGAAGGACTTGAAAATTAACCTGTTTCGCAGTTCAGCTAAACACCGGGTAAAAAGGATGAGGTAACTAAACTTTCCAATTACCGCTATCGCGACGAGAAAACTAATATAGGCGGTTTGCCTGACTATTGTATTAACGTTTTATCTTTTTGATCTACACTTTCAACAAGTATATCTTTATGGTACAAATCTTGCAATCAATATTAAATCAACTTCCTGTCATGAAAGTGAAACTTGATATACATACTCAATACCAATGGCAATGCATGTTAAAGAAAAATTTTTCAAATCGGTTCCCTGGGATGTGTTCTAAGGGTAAAATTCATTAATACGAATTGCTTAATTGTTACAACAAACGATTCGTTTTACCGAGTGATGATTATTGTTAAAGAATGAATATGTCCTTTATTGTTGAACATTTAAGCATTGTTATCGCTGGCTTGAAACACGAAAAAAGGCGAGGTCTACGAGATAAGGCCTGGAACAACAACACCTAGACAGAAGGCCTGCGAACAGAAATGTCATACATTGTTACATCATCATCAAACGGCCATATTTAGGGCTTATTATTGGTAGAAATACAATTAACAATAGCCGCTTTAGTGTTATGTAACAATGTATGACGTTTCTGTGCGCAGGCCTTCTGTCTTGGTGGTGTTGCCTGGAAGCGGAAAAGTCACCCGATCATCGGGGTGCTAACAACAATCCAATCTTCATTGTCTCCATCTTTGAATACATTTTATATGAAACTAGCAAGCCAACTAAAATCAGAAAATGATTTTATCAGAAAATTGTTACACGTGAGCATATTGGGTAAATGAGAACGTTATATGGCTAGAACACGGTTAGTCAGTACACATGCAACTCATTGCAGCTCTTAATAGGCCTATTCAACTTCCAAGTAATAAAACAATAGCAGAAAGTATAGGCGGACGGGCAGAAGAATGGATAAAAGGAAAAGACAATGTTATTCATGTTTGAACGCAGTGGGAGACTATCCCTCCAGGCCCTGCACATGCCCCATGTTCGACCCGTAGGTCCAGGCTGAGAGTTAGTCCCTGACTGTTGATTACAACATCGTATGAACAACCAAAACCAATGGCTTTATATTGCTTTTACAATGACGGTTTTACATTGTTGAATTGACAATCTATATATATAAAAATGACTTGGGGATTGTTGGTTTGTTCGTTTGTTTGACAATGCTCTGTCATGAACCGAACAATATGCCACGCGCGAACAATAAGCCACAGATCAAACATGTCACGCGTCAGCAATAAGCCACAGCTCAACATATGCCATGCGCCAACAATAAGCTACAGACCAACAATATGCCACGGACCAAAAATATGCTACACACCAACAATTTAGCTCGCGCCAACAATATGCCGACGGATAAACAAAAGCAGTCTGTTCTATATATAAAAAGGATTCGGTTGTTTTTTTTGCCAACAATCAGCCGATGTGCTTGCGTCAACAATCGGCTGTCCGTATTTTTATATTGCGTCAACAATGGTTGATGCACGCGGAAATCTCCATTCACTCAATCAAAACGTACTCGTTTCATTTATATCCATACAAATTTAATTAAAATAAAATAAAAAGTAAGAACAGATTAATTAAACGATAAACAAATACAATAAATTAAATAAAATAAAGCTAATAATTAATTAAATAAATAAAAGCGATTATACGAATAAATAAAGTAAAATAATTAAATGCGCAAATTAATAACAAAAATCAGTAAAATAATTAAATTTAATCATTACTTTCAAGATATTGTTGTTGTGAAATAGAATCTATTTAATTCTATTTAAAATTAAAATTTTTATTTTATTAAAAATTAAAAATAGACAAAGGTGTAGCGGCGCGCTATATTTAAGTACACTAAACGTTGTTATGCTTAAAAATACAAACGCCAGCAAATATTTCAATGGGAAATGCCTCATTAACCAGCGTCGTCTGCTATTTTTCTTATGAATCGAAGCGCCGCCCTGGCGAGCACCTGATCCCAAATCCCTTGATTATTCACTGAGTTTCCTCGTCAGCTATCTTTATGGCTGTGACGGGTCCACATGTGTAGCAGCACCAATGATGTCAACTACAATAAAGACTGGATCGACCCATCTATGAGCGCTTCCTTATTCAAACGTGTCTAAGAAAATGATAAGCACCAGGCATAGTTCTCGATGAATAGCGTGGATGCACGTTCAAACTAATGACAGCATTGCATTAAATATATATTTAAGATATTGATTTTAATAACTTTCTGTTGAAATTTCACTGCCAAAAGAAATCAATATAATTCCATGAGAGTTAAAAAATTATTTCAGTTTTTTTTAATGTTCAAAATTACTTTCCTATGCTTTACTGAATGGCTACCAAACATGGGTGCACGATGGTAGGTGTGGACTTTTCCAGGCAATTTTTTAGACATGTGCCTGTGTGTTAAAGCGCTCATAGAATGCTCGATCCAATCTTTATTGTATTTGACATCATTGAGCAGCACCAGACAGCGCAAATTGCTATTTCCTTCTAATAATAATAATAATAATAATAATAATAATAATAATAATAATATTGAAAAAATAGTGAAAAATAGGTTCCTGATTCGAGTACAGGCCGTGGAATTTTCTTTACTATTTTTCACTATTTATTCATCAATATCGGAGGTAATGGCGTGAAAAATCCTCCAAAGACCATTTTCCAATTATTAACAATAATATTACTAATTACTCTGCTAGACCTTCTCTTCACCTGTGTTTTTTGTCCACATCAGTCTCCATAAGACTCCCACCTCATTATCTGTTTTTCTCCACTTTGGGTGACTTTTATTAAGATTTTATTTTATTTTTTCTATTTTCCATTAAAAGGAGCATATATTTTTAATTAATTTTATATTACTACAAATCCTACTCTTATATAATTATTACTAATCTATCTATCTATACAGGGTGTATCAGGTTCGATGGTCAGAAAGTACCTAGCGTGATCCTTTGCATGATTGCAAACTTAAAGTTCCTTATCGAAAATGTCGAAAACTCAAAATTTAAATTGCGTCGTTACGTCATTTCTGAACTTTCCGCACCAGCAGTTCATTAAATTCAAAGGGGCGATTACAATTAAATCGGCGGCAATTGTTGAGATTAAATGACGTTTTCGATAGGTTTTCAGCAAACTTCGCGTTTTCTGACCCTTAACATTTGAGTTTTGAACATTTTGCATAAGGAACTTTAAGTTTGCAATCATGCAAAGGATCACGCTAGGTACTTTATGACCATCGAACCTGATACACCCTGTATATACAAAGAAGGGCGTTTGTTTGTGGATTTGTTTGTATTTTTATAAATATCTACAGTTTTATTGCGATCTTGATGAAATTTTGCATACTTGACCTTCAATGTATGAGGAAGGTTACTGTCTACCTCAGATTTCGAAAAAATAATAATTATGGATAATAACTCAATATTCATAATGATGGCAGGGCATATTAATAAGAAATATCTCACGACCAACAATGCAAGAAAAGTTTGTGCAACAATAGGTATCAACAATGATATCAATAGGCAATGCATCAACACTATGCAGAGATCAACAATATATATCTCATGATTAACAATGCAAGGTTCAATTTGTAACAATGCATAGAATTCCTGTTATGCAGGCTTTTCTTAGAATTGAGAGTTCTTAGTACTTAACAATTTCTTGAAAATCTTTAAAAATGATCACTAACTGGAGATAATGGATAGTTAACAGACTATTGAGAAAGAGTGGAAAGACGACAGAGGAAGGAGTCCTTTAGCTCCATGCTATATTGAGCAAATGGTAAGCATGTCAATATTAGAATCGGCGACCGCTGGAGTACACAAAATAGTCAAGTGATGAATGGCCAAGTTTGCTTCAAGACATCGAGAGCAGTGTGGGAATTGCAGCAACATCAAGGGGAACATCTAAAATAAGATTACGTGACTAAGAAATTATTTAGAACTAGCAGTGGCATACATGAAGAGGTCCATCCATTGTGAGCATTTCTTCGAATTTTCATTATGAATTTTTACTGTATTAATTCTATGCGTTTGCATGTGTTTATTTTTAAGATATTGCAAAATTTAATCAAAAAAACAAAGAGTCCGAGCCATGCCGGCGTTATCACCTAAATTATTGGGTAGAATAGCAGATCCAAACATTTCATAAAAATACATTTTGACCATAATGTGTCAATGTGTATATTTTGGAAACTGAGATGCTGAAAATGCGATGATTGAACGTTCGTTTCCAAAAATTATTAATAATGAGCATAAAATGATGATGCAGTGACAGGACATAAACAAGAAAATAACTCGTAAAACGATTTTCAAATATGCTGAAAAGAAGAATATAAATATTTGTTGTTTAATGTTACAGTCATATTTTATGTACTGCAATGGTGAAAACTGCATTTCAATTTGCAGCGTTCATGCGAATTTTTCCAAACACGCGCGAAATGAGAAATGAAATGCTCGCACGTCTAAATTTTTTAAACTATTTCGCCTACATTCTTTCCGTCGCTAGAGCTATTCATCCCTTCTTAATCATTGTTGCAAAGCATTGTCGGGAAAAATCTTGTAAGCATTCCAAGGAGCTTTACATGTGACGCAGATGTGATTTTAAATTTCAATATTTCAATTTTACTTGCAGTTGATTTAAATAAACAATAAACAATACCTTTGATTCTATCAACACTCACATCATTTTTAAATATAGGCCTAACTTTAATTAGCCATTTTTAACAACAGGCCCAACATTAATTAGCCATTTTTAACTACATGCCTAACTTTAATTAGCCATTTTTAACAGTAGGCCTAATATTATCTAGCCATTTTTAACAATAGGCCTAATATTAATTAGCTATTTTTAACAATAGGCCTAACATTAATTAGCCATTTTTCACAATAGGCCTAATATTAATTAGCCATTTTTAACAATAGGCCTAACATTATATAGTCATTTTTAACAATAGGCCTAACATTATATAGTCATTTTAGCTATAGGCCTAAGATTAATTAGCCATTTTAACTATAGGCCTAATATTATTTAGGCATTTTTAACAATAGGTCTAATATTAAATAGCCATTTTTAGCAATAGGCCTAACATTATATAGTCATTTTAACTTTAGGCCTGACATTAATTAGCCATTTTTAACAATAGGCCTAACATTATATAGTCATTTTAAAAATAGGCCTAACATTAAATAGTCATTTTAACTATAGGCCAAACATTAATTAGCCATTTTTAACAATAGGCCTAACAATAATTAGCCATTTTTAATAATCGCCTAACATTAATTAGTCACATTTACAATAGGCCTAACAGCACTGAATTTTAAAACGAAATGAGTGTTCCAAGCTGCCGTCAACAATGCTTAAGCGATAAACAAAAACTAACACTTATGACTCATCGATACGAATCGATTGAATATCTAAGTTTATATTCTTAACATTAGTGCACGTGCCTGAAGGGGCCCACGAGAGCTCATTAAAAATTGATATATCGCAGTTGAGTTCTTCCATTTTCACGTTATCGTGCAAACGATGCCGGCCGGGCATATAAAGGTATTGATTATGCTTGTATTCTTAATACAGCTTTAGCTAAAGCTCGTAATAAGGGCTCATTTTAGTACTTTTTTGGGGTCATTTTCTCGGATGTAGCATTTCGAAAATCGAAAAGAATGGCATATTCGTCTTGTGCTCGTCATTCCCGTTCGAATGACATATTACATGCCTTATATTGCCAATAAAAAAATTTAATGGGGGGGGGGGGGGGTTGGGCCTCAATAGTCACGTGACTGTTAGACCGATTTCAATCACAAACTAATCAGGTGAGCTCAGGAAGGGCCTCTATCGAAGAGCGAAAGCAGAATTTGAAAAATTTAAACCATTCTCCAGTAATCGTCGGACATACAGACAGACAGACGGACAGACAGACACACAAACAGAGCGAAACCAATATTTGCTTTTCAGCATACAATAAGGCAGCGTCTATTGAGGAGGAAAAGGAGTCAAACGTGTCTCCCTTGAGTTCCCTATCAAACGTCCAGACGACTGGCAAAAATTTGTGTCAGGAAAGGAAATAGAAAGAACGAGTAGTGGTAAGGGAAACTCAGCTAAAACAGAAAAAGCTATATTGGCATTGGATACATCTGAACAACGGGAGTTTCGAATAGAGCAAGAGGGTATAAGGGCTTCTACGTCAAGGGCAAGAAAAACTTCGGTCTAAAGTATCCAGTGATGTATATGAAGATGGATATCATTTTAATCTGAGGCAAGCCAACAAGAGGTTAAATAAAGTCCCGGTATATCACCTAGAATTCTTGTTTTTCGTATTTTTCGTAGAATGGATAGTTCCTTTCTTCTGTTTTGTATTCATTGAGTTATCATTTAACCAATTTGGAATTATAGTTTAATTTCTTGAGATTGTTCTGTTTACCTACAAGTGTAATTATCCCGGGCAACGCCGGGTCCTCTGCTAGTATATAAAGAAAGATGTTTGTTTGTGGGTTTGTGTGTATTGAATACAAAATCTACAGTTTTATTCCGATCTTGATGAAATTTTGCATACTTAACCTTCAAAGCATGAGTTAGGTCACTGTCTACCTCAGATTTCGGAAAAATAATAAATATCGATAAAAAAAATCGATATTCATGGTTATGGCAAGGCATATTAATGAGAAATATCTCATGACCAACAATTCAAGGCAAAGTTTGTACAACAATAGATATCAACAATGGTATCAGCACGCAATTCACAAACACTCTGCATGGACCAACAATATATATCGCATAACCAACAATGCAAGGAAAAGTTTGTGCAACAATAGGCCCGTCGTGTTCCCATCAACAATGGTATCAACGCGCAATTCACTAATAACAATGAGCACAAAATGAGATCAATGATAAAGCAATCCTTTCCAAGAATTATAACAATGAACATAAAATGATGATACAATATGGATAAGTTTCAATTTGTAACAATGCATAGAATTCCTGTTATTCAGGTTTTTCTTAGAAAAGAGAGTTCTTAGTACTTAACAAATTCTTGACAATACGTATTTAAAAATGATCAGTCACTGGAGATAATGAAGAGTTAGCAGACTATTGAAAAAGAGTGGAAAGACGACAGAGGAAGCACTCCTTTAGCTCCGTGCTGTATTGAGCAAATGGGAAGCAAGTAAATAGAAGAATCGGCGACCGCTAGACTACACAAAGTGATGAATGGCCAAGTTTTGCTTCAACTCATCGAGAGAAGAGTGGAAATTGCAACAACATCAAGTGTACATCTGAAGTAAGAAATTATTGGAGAGTTCCATCCTTTAAAATTTTTTTTTCGAATTTAAATTAAGAATTTTTACTGTATTAATTCTAAGCATTTTCATGTGTTTATTTTTAATATACTGCAAAATTTAATTTAATTTTTTGAGATTGTTCTGTTACCTATAAGTGTAATTATCCCGGGCAACGCCGGGTACCTTTGCTAGTTGTTTATATAACATTATTACTTGATTTTAATTTCAAGCACGAACTAGAACAGTATTGCCAGTTTGGCCATTCTATAAAGCGCTTATCCTTTGTTTTCAATTTTGTGCATTGTTTAATTTTTAATGGCCAAATTGGCAAAACTGGTATAGAATACCTCAGCAATCACGAGTTTTGAGAACGGATGGAAGAAAAACGGAAGCAGACACTTCAACGATTAATGAAGAATAGATCTTATTTATTTTGGCTCAAACTTCATAATAATATAGACCTTGCCTAGAGGAATCTGCATACCGAATTTCACTCCTGTACTTATCTAAATACATGTAGATCTTTTGATCCCCTCTAACTTCCATCCCTAAAACTCCGACCCCAATGGGCCAATTAAATCAAATTATATTGTGAAGGAGACAGACGGACCGACGAACAGATGGACAGACGGACGTTGTTAAAGCAATAAGTAGCTCCATCCTTCCGCTACTAAATAAAAAGGTAAAAGTGTGTCGGCGCGTCTAATGTAAATTTTAAATTTTAAAATGAAAATACTATATAATAAAATAAACGCGCCACTACACTTTTATTTTTTTAAATTTTATGAATTCTTCTTTAATTAAGAGAGTACCAAAAATTATGTTTTATTTTTTAGTGCACTTTATAAAGTAAAAGGGTGTCTGGCAGTTTTCACGCATTTTAAATTTCATAAATTTTTATTAAATCTATATAAATATTTATTGCTTATTAATTTAGTTTACAAAAACGTAAATTGGCATTTGCTACTTCGTCGTCGCTGCGTACGAAAAAGAAAATTATTTTCAAAGACTTCTTTGTTGTTATGTTTCCATTTTCCTTTTTGGTTTTCCTTTTTGTTTATTCCATCGTCTGTGCTTGTTTTTCTTTAATTTCAAATTTCAACTTTGAGAATGCAGAGCAGGTCGTTTTAATCCCTTTCACCAACCGCCGAGGCTTTAAAAACGGGTGAAATTAAGGGGACACGGCTCCTCCCCTCCCTCCCACCCTTCCCCGACGTTGGTTGCTGCGCTGTCGCGGAAATCAATAAGAGAGCACGTACTTGTTGGCATTGACGAATACCAATTTTACTGTAAATGTTACTCGTAAAACTTTGAAATATATTGCGCTAGCTGTGGGGAATTGCCTCGCCCTTTTGGCCAATGTATTATGAATGATGCAAAGCGTGAGAGCGCCCGTAACGAAATATAACGTGATTGAAGGCTTTCTATATAATGGATAGTGATGACAAATTTCTTCAATATCCTCCGTTTAAACCAACTTACGAATCAGCTTTTGCAATATTAAACAGTTAAAATCCAAAATGGAAGCTTTATTTTATTTAAGTCGCGCTCACGGTTTTCATCTCCTTTTAGAAACCGTCTATCGTATTATCCTGCGATTTCCATGTGTTTTATTACTAAATAAAGGCTGTTTAATTATACCTAAGCATTATCAAAAAATGGAATTTTTGATGGCTTATTACAGTTTCATACATTACGTAAATCTTGGTTGTCAAATTATTAAAGATTCTGTCAACAAGTATCGTTAAAGACAGGAAGTAAAATAATAAATAAATAAATAAATAAAAATGAAAAAATAAAAAAACCGTAATGAAAGGTTGTAGAATTATGTAAATTCTTTACGAAAAAAAATTGAGCTTGGTTATAATGAAAATAAGAGGAATGAGAAATTATTTAAAGCCAATATGTTCTGCTGTCTAAATATTTAAGCTTATTTAAATTCACCATTCGTGATATTCGAAGCTGGTAGGGATATTATAATTAAAACTGCATGATTTTAAATTACACATAAAAGTTGACAGAGTTTTAAAATTTCATTATTTAAGTAATAGAGTATACAGGATGTTTCTGAATGGTGTGTATAAACTTTCTGGATTTGTTCCAGGGACCAAAACAAGCAGAAAATGTTATATCAACATAGGGTTGAAAATCCTCCTTTCTACCCTCAGAAAATCCTGAATATTATTATTAATACTAGCTCTCCAATTTTCAACTTTATTTCAAAATGAAATTTCTAAGAAACACAACTTCAGCTATTCTAGATTCATCAAAAAATCGATTCTTGAATTTAGAATTCATCATAACTATATTAGCATTCTTCCATATCTTTATTCAAATCTTTGTTTTTCTTCAGTATCTTCAATTTCTTCCAAGACATTGACACTACATTCTTCGGTACATATTTCACATCTTCCACAACTATAATTCTTCAATAGTTACTGTTTTCTTCAAGGACTTTCTCTACAGAATTCTCATTTGGTTGAAATTTATTAAGGTTTTATTACCTTAATATTTTATTTTGTAATTTTTTAAATTTTTATGAAGGAGAAATTATTTTGTTTTTAAAAATTTCTTTTAAATTCCTTTAGCTTTCATATGGCATTAATTTATTCTAGTACTAGCTGATATACCCGCCGTTGCTCGGGCTCTTTTTTGAGGGTAAAAGATAGAAAATATTTGCATATTTTAACATATACTACTAATAAAATGAAATAATATTCAAAATTTGTCTTTAAAAGTTTGTTTCACTTACAATACGTAATTTTACATGCACGTAATTTTACGTAAAATAACTATTTCTATTATTAGCTGCATTTATTTGATAACATTATTTTATTTGTGGGTCATTAATAAGCAAAAAATTAGGTCCTTTATTATTAGGAACAATTTTCATCTTGAATCTACTTTTTCATATTTAATCAACTAATAACTTTCCAATTAAGAAATAAAATTTTTTTTGTATGCCAGCATTACAACGAAAGATGAAATCAAGTGCTATTCCTAGCAGGTGCTTGCCACATCGACCACTTGAAAAATATATCATCATACAGAAAAATATTACACAGTGTAATATTCGAAGCATGTTGATGGAAAACAGATGGTGAGGTGGGTCCTACTTTCGCCGTCATTTTTCAAAATTTGCAGTGCCCTCTATATTCACTGAAAGTAGCGAATAGAGTTCAAATTCGGAATCTGAAGAGCCACGGAGGATGCATGTTGGAAGTCGCCCTGATGCCCCTGGAACCATTCCTGACTAATTTTTAGGGTTTAGGTATCTTCTAAAACCCTATTAACGACGGTACAGATGTATGTAACTTGTATGTCACACGCCATAACTTTTGAAAGGATTGACCTAGAGGCTTGAAATTTTCTGCACACGTAGGCCCTATACAGAGGACGGAGCGAAAAATATAGCGAATTCTCTAGGGTGGACCAAACTGTGTGTTTTTGTGGTTTCCCCAACTGACTTCCTTTCATGTCGATGGAGTTTTCATTGCGTTTGAGCAAATTGTGACGTCAGAGTTTGACTGTTTGACGTCAGAATTTAAAGCACTCTATTTGAAGTATAGCGCTTCAAATTTTGAAGTATAGCGATTCCTCCTATTACTGCTCGTAACATTTTGATGCCATAACTTTTGAAAGGATTGACCTAGAGGCTTGAAATTTTCTACACACGTAGGCCCTATACAGAGGTCGGTGCGAAAAATATAGCGAATCCTCTTGTAGTGGCCCGGGGCCTCTCAGGGGCCACTTGTATCAATTTCATGGTTCCTTTTTTATCTTTTGAACAAAGAGGGCAAAAATCCTGAAATTTCGTAAATTTGTGGTGCGGTTCTAAAAAAATAAAACCAATATACAAGAAAAGTGATATAAGCCTCTAGGACCCCGCCGGAGGTCCCGAGGCCCTAAATACAATTGAAGCTATAACATTTGAACGGAACGACCTAGGAACCTGAAATGTTGTATATTTATAATGTAGTACTAGTAAAATATAGCAAACATACAAGAAGACCCCGAGGCCTCAAATACAAATCAAGTAAAATTTTTGAACGGAAAACTCTAGAAACCTGAAATTTTGTATATTTTTACTTTGTTACTAAAACATATAGCCAATATAGAAGGAAGCTGATATAAGCCTCTAGAACCCCGCTAGGAGCCTCGAGGCACCAAATACAATTGAAACTATAACATTTGAACGGAAAGGCTAGGAACCTGAAATTTTGTATATTCATAGTGTGGTACTAAAAAAATATTGCAAATATATAAAAAAGTAATATAGGCCCCAGCAGAGCACCACAGGTCCCAAACACTCTTTTAAACTACAAGATCTAGAAATCTGAAATTTTCTTTACTTATAGAAAATTACTTAAAAATTTAGCTAATATACACTAAAAACTTGTATAAGGCTCTTGGGTCTCGAGAGGGGCCCTGAGCCCCAGTCACAAATCAAGCTATAACTTTTGAACCGGAAGTCCAGAAATCTGAATTCTTGCATACTTATGGTGTGTTACTTAAAATTTTAGCTCTTATACATTAAAGCTTATATAGTCCTCTGGGGCCCTGGCAGGGGCCCTAAACACAAACAGAGCTATAATGTTTGAACGAAAAGGCTTAGAAATCTGAAAATTTGTATACGTATAGTATTTTACTAAAAAATTTAGCTAATATACACGAAAAACTGGTATAAGGCTCTTTGGCCTCCACAGGGGACCTAAAGCCCAAATCACAAATAAGCTCAAACATTTGAATAATAAAAAGGCCTAAGAACTTGAAGTTTTATATTTTTACAATGCATTATTAAACGATTATAGACAATATACAGTACAAGGAGACTGGTATAGGCCTCGGGGCCCCTGGCAGCCTCAAATACAATTGAAGCTATACATTTGGACGGATAGGCCTACGGTCCTGAAATTTTGTTTAATCATAGTGTGGTATTTAAAAATTTAGCTAATCTATATTAAACATTCTATAAGTCTCTTGGCAGGGGCCTTAATCTCAAATCAAGCTATAAATTTAAAAGAAGTCCAGAAGTCCAGAAACCTGAAATGTTTTATATTAATTTGTTTATATATTAAAATTATATTTGTTTGTTGCTTAAGATTTTTGCTATAACACACTAAAATTGATATAGTCCTCTAAGGCCTCGGCAAATTTGGGCCGCGAGTCTCCAAATACAAATCAAGCTATAACTTTTGTACGAAAAGGCCTAAGAACTTGAAATTTTTTATTTGTGCCCCTCCACTTATTATAATAGTCACGAGCCGCTACTGCTTGTAACGTTTTGATGCTAAAAGCCTTTTATCGTTGGATAACGATGCCATAACTTTTGAATAATTGCCGTCTAGAAGCATTTATCTCCTTCTGGATCGAAAGGTAACATTACAGGATGCAATGGATTCGTTACAAAATTTAATTAAAATCTTGAAATTAAACATGCTTGTAGCAATATCAGTGGACGTGAGAAGCGAAGAAACTCCGATTTGCTTGATTTTGGCGGCTTGGCATTTTGCGGGCAAGCAGCGAGCCCGCGGCGCCGGCAATGGAGCTCCCCTCCGAGAAATAGAAGCTGCGACAGAGGAGCGAGGAAGAAAAGGCAATTTTACGATCACCGATTGGCAGAACGATTGCGTAGAATCAGCCCAGAATCCGCCGTTACGGGAGAAGAGGGAAGGGAAAGAAGAAGGCCCTGACTGCTCGAAGAAGAGGATGGACTGCCAATTGAAGAGGATGTCCCTCCTTCCGCCTACCCGCGGAACTCCGCAGTGTTCTGATGACTGCCAAAAGGATGCCCCCTTGCAACAGGCAACACGGGAAGGAAAAGCCGCAGAGACTTCCACGAAATTTCGTTCCAAAGAAGATTTCAGTAGCACGGGAAAATTCAAGGCCACGAAGGACATTGGTGAGAACGCTATTAAGCATCACGATTGAGGTCTTAATGAATTTTGTATTGTTAAAGCCAAAGCTTTTAATCCACGCCGTCTAAGGAAACGGAGAGGCGGAAAAGACGACAGCGTTAGTGGATTCTGGTCAGCATACGAAGGAAGGTTTTGGTTTCAGCACGATGATAAAAGCGAAGACAGGTTAGCTCGATCCGCAATTTTGACGTCCTTCAAATGCGACCGAGAAAATTCTTTCTCCAAACTTGCTAAATGTCCCATAAGGCTTTTACGAGGGCGTTCCGCTCTCGCCCTTAAATTAATATTTCGTCCGAGTCCATCCCAGCACCTGAACCGGGTGACAACCAAGGATCGCCTCTGCATCCATCGGATTTAGTGAGATTGTTACAAACGGAAGTCGAAGCAACGAGCCCCGAGGGATCAGCTAGGACCTCATTCCCATTGGGTTCCAGACAAAAAATTCTTCTCCTGTCGATGCAGAAGCCCGGATCAACTTCCATTCGTCCCGCAACGATAGCCAGTG
Source organism: Rhysida immarginata (assembly GCA_023313115.1). NCBI lineage: Eukaryota > Metazoa > Arthropoda > Chilopoda > Scolopendromorpha > Scolopendridae > Rhysida > Rhysida immarginata. The sequence goes on along the minus strand of JAHWFO010034949.1, from coordinate 257,605 downwards.
AACATTTTGAGCGCCGCACTTAAGCGAAGGGGAGTTTTGCCGCACTTAAGCGAAGGGGAAGCGTATCGGGGTATAAAACTCCGAGTCGTACTTCGTTAAATTCAACACAACTTCCTATTATCCATTGATTGGAGTTTTGCCTAATGTTTTGGTTCTCTTCCTAACAGATCTACGCCCACATTCGATTTACCTAAATAGGTTCCCGCTTCAGTAATAGCGGTATCCAAGATCACTAGGTAAAATAGGAGCCCACTCCATGTTGAATCTAGCCAAACCCATCTGCACCTAGGAGGGAATTCATCCAGTCACCCAGCAATTCATCCATTGACTTCCACTGCTAAAGACGTTGACTCTGGATCGTGTAATTTGGATTAATCTACATCGTTATTGCATTGTCTGAATTTTTTGGAACTCCATTACAAAATTACATGTTTTTCAGTAACAATAAATTAAACGATATTTTCAAATCCCAAGGCGTGTTTATCGCTTTATCTGTCAATTATTACTCTTCACTTAAAATTTCGTTGTTCTTCAGAAGATATCGATCTCTCATAACATATCATTTTATTTGGATGGCAATTAATCTTTTAGATCGGCAGTGCTTGATCATCTTTCCATGCAGTGAAAACTTTAGAGATCAACTTTTAAAATTTCAGTCAGTTGGGCAGTTTTTGAAATCGTCGTTCTAATAAGACGGGAACCTTCAATGAGCTCCTTTTCAAACTCTGAAAGATTTCTTTTTCTCCATTGTCAGAACGAATGTTGTCGATTACTGCTATAGCACTTATAAATAATAAAATCACAGCAGAAGTGATTAAGCTCATTATCACTTATTTGCATTAATGTCTCATGAGTGATCGTTGCTTTATGTTTGTTAGCATTAATTTGCATCAAAGTTTCTAGATCGGTGGCCAATATGTATACTATCGTCATCTTGTAATCACAGTTATATAATGAAACCACTACAATCGATTTCTTCGTTCCTTGCTTTCAATGGCAGTCATCCCCTATAGTTTCCAGATACGCAGTATTGTCCTTCCTCCAATTCTTGCTACTAACCAACTAGTTCCAATGACATGTTGATGCTCTGACCTTGATAATGCCCGCAAAAAACACAAAACGGATCCCGAGTATGGTATGATGTTTGTGTTTGTCCCTGAAAGGTATAAATTTAATAATCAACGAGGAATCGTCTTAGGATAATGTTAACATATTAATCATGTGTAAAAAAGCAAAGGAAAGGATTCAGAGTGAAAGACGTGAACGCAGAAAACAACAAATGAAAGTGAAGAGGAAACGAATAAACGAGGCGAAACAGAAAAAAAGAAATAGAGAAAGCCATTGTAATCAATCTTTGGATGATAGACAACAACGTCACTGTCTTAATAAGCAATGACATATGAACAGCTACCGATAATTGGACTGACTTTATAATACATTTCGAAAGTCGACAAAACTCGAAAGATAGGATTCTGGTACATGAATATTATAAAGTTCTGTTTGATCAGCTGAAAATTTGAGGCCCCAGCACCAAACCTCTATATAAAAGAGTGTAACTAGAGTTTGAGGGCTTCTTTATAAGGCTACAATTTCAAATAAAATATAAAAATTCTTGTTTTGAGGATCCCATCTACGTCATAATAAATTTACTCTGACTCCCACTTCGACTCCACTCAATTTTGCGGCTCCGAATGCAACTTGTTTTCCATTCTGATTTGCAATTTCGATTCGACTCCACAGCTTATTATAGATACGGTCATGCTTGCCTTTTCATCCTTGATGTGTCTCACTAGATTGGATTATTATTCAAATCTTATTCCAAATGCCTACAGGCTCTTATACATTTTGATGCATTCTTGAAACGTACATGAAGAGAGATAAGTTATGTTTAAGATCTTGAGAACACTGTTATATTTTTCGATCTAAATACAAGGGGGAACCCTAAAAAAGCAGATTTTCTTTTAAAAATTAAGATTTTTTTGCATTTTAAGTAAAGAACACTTAATCTCCTTCAAAATACTGTCCATTAGAAGCATCACTGAAACTACTGAAGCGGACTGCTGTTGAGTGCATCCTGCAAATCTGGTTTCACTTCCTCTACGGTGTCAAATCTCTTTCGTTTCAATGATTTTTCATTGTATCGGGAATAAGAAGAAGTCAGACGGAGTTAGATCTGGTGAGTAGAGTGGGTGTGGAAAGACAGTCCATCCCTAAGAGGCCAAATGCGGGTTAGAGAAAAAACTGTGTGCGCCGGAAAACTTAGCGGCAACGCGTCTCATTATAAAATCCACGGTAAAAATCCACTGCCAAAAGCGCGAACTCAATTGTAATTTCTGATATCTCGTCAATTGTTTACCGATGAATACCGTTAATGTTTCTGATACCATCGGTACGACTTGTCGAAGGGTTCCAGAATGATGATGGTCTTCGACGCTCATTTCTCCTTTTTTGAACCGTGAAAATTCTCAAAAACTTCAGTACGTCTCAGTGCTTCTTCCTTAAAGGCCGTTTTCCCGAGACGGAAACAAAATCTCAAGCAGATTCGCTCTTTGGTACGGACAGACATAACGATCTCTCAAGAGGAACTTCACGACACCTGAAAGAAACGACAACATAGAACATATATAACCGTCCACAGCGGCGTCCGTCTGGCTACAGAATCATGAGAGGTGCAACTACGGTCATCTAGAAGGAGGAGCACTTAACTACGACTGGGAAGAGTTCCTCAAAGCCAATCCGGAGAGTCATATTTAATAAAAATTTTCATTTGTTCTTTAATAATGCTGCAAATAAGCCAATCTGATAAAAATAACAAGCAATTGAACGCAGTTCTGTAATAATAACAATATCATGTGTGTTTTAAGTTAATATTCATTTAAGTACAAGATCTTTTTTTACTTAAAATCTAATGATATTTGCTGTCTTAGATAAACGAAAACTTTTAAATTTGTGAGGATGCTGTTCTCTGTACTGTGTTTAATAACAAAATTAAAAGAAGCCTTACAGTATAACATTTTAGTTTAAAAACCAATTAGTTTCGGCTTTAATCCCGCCTTCTTAGGGTACAAAAAAGAAATAGGCTAGCAGCCCCCACATAATGAGACACTAGAAAACTTTTAATCTTTTTCTAGTGCGTGCAAATCCATCTCTGTTAAGAATATAGCATAAATGGTAAAAATATAAGAAATATTAAACTATCAGCAAAAAAATAAAGGAATTTAGTAAAATACAAAGAATTTCAACTGTACTGCACAGTATTAAAGAAAACGAAATCAATTGAACACAAGAAAGAGTGAAAAAGCGTTTCCTACATTATAAGGTAAAGTTAAAAAAGAGAGGCCACACACTGTTATCCTACAAAATTGAGGTAAAGTTAAAAATGAACGATCCTTTTAGAATCCAAATAGTTTCAAGAGATCGTATTCAGATACTTCTTTTACACGTATATTTCGCGCTCTGTAATGAAATTACTCTCAGCACAACTCCATTAAAGTTTTGAGGAAAATGGATTCCATTCTTTCTATAGAGCACTGAAGAATCGAATGTTCTTCGTTAAATTATAGATCTTCCTTCCAACATCAAATTCAATCTTGAAATCCGGAAGATTTTCCCCGAAACAGAAAGGCTTTTCTAAAAAGCTTTTATCTAGAGTGAAAGTAAAGGCCATATAAAAATATTATTAAAGAAAATAAAACACTTTGAATAACGGTACCAGGCCAAGATCGTTATTCGAGAGAACGTTCCCAGCAATTCAAAGAACAAAAGCGTAATTATTTCAGTGACTTTATTATGAGTATAAAAAATGCTCATTAGATTCAAAGAGAATATTAAGTTTTTCTTTGAAAATAATTCATTTCGTAAAGATTCTAATTTCTTATTCCTTTTGTTAACAGCCGAAAATTTTATTCCTGGAAGTAGAAACGATTTTCAAATGATTTAAAAGAGTTTGTTTTAAAGCTAGGCCACACAGAGCGCTACGCGACGGACGCGACGGTTGCTATGTTCGCTCCTATTTGTATACAAATCTGTTTATTTCATTGCTTATTTGAAGATTTACGTAAAGAGAAGGCTAAATTTAAAGATAAATTTAAATTTACAAGAAAGAATGTTTATTACAATTATAATTATGCCAAATGTTTTTTATTCATAGTCTTTCGGAAGGATACGGACTGTGGTTTTACAATGCCAAATATTAAGATAAAGGAATAACTTGTTTTGATTTTTGTTCCTGTATTTTTCAAAGTATATTTTGAAAACTACAGCAATAATCGTTGAAACTAGATGATTTGCTATGTATGTAAAGCCACTAATTTTTTATTCTTTTGTATTTATTTGCTCAGAAACGCCAAAATCGTAGCATGATTGAAATCACCGAAAGCAAAGAAATAAGGTGCGTCCACACAATGCGCGACGGACGGGACGTTTTGGACGTTTGGACGCGTCGCGGAGGGTTTTGTTCGCGCAGATATTTCCTGGGCGTCCAAAACGCATGTTGTGGACGGGCATGCGCAGTAGACAAGCAATGGTTCATCGCCTGCAGCTTCAGTGATTTCAATCATGCGAATATTCTACGATTATGGCGTCTCTAGAGCAAATAAATACATGTTTTTTGGAAAAAAATAATTATATGGTTAAATAAATATAAATGCCTAATTCATTAAAAGACTTAAAGAAGTATAAACAAAAGAATAAAAAATAGTGGCTTTACATAGACAGTAAGCCAACGAGATTGGAAAATATACTTTGAAAAAGACAGGAACAAAAATCAAAACAATTAATATTTGATATTATAAAGCCTCTGTCCATATCGTTCCGAAAAACTATGAATTAAAAACATTTGGCATAATTATAATTATATCGTATTTATAATTAATTACAATACTTACAATATAAATAATAATTATATTAATTCATTATAATTGAAATAAACATTATTTCTTGTAAATTTTAACTTATCATCTCTTTACGTAAATCTTCAAATAAGCAATGAAACAAACAGAGTTGTGTACAAATCGGAGCGATCATAGCATTCGTCACATCGCGCTCGGTATGGCCGTAGCTCTCTGCAGGCGATGAATCCATCACTATTGCTGGTCTACTGCGAATGCCCGTCCACGATGGACGTTTTGGACGCCCAGAAAATATTTGCGCAAATAAAACGTCCAGAACGTCGCGTCCGTGGCGTCCGCAGCTCTGTGTGGTCATTTACATAGAAAATAGAGGCGCATATTTTTTGGACGCGTAGCGTCCGTCCCATCCGTCACGTCCGTCGCTCTCTGTGTGGCCGTAGCTTAAGTAAGACAAATTGAAGACATGAACCAAGAGAAGATAATTATAAAATGATTCCCTCATTATAAGAGTAACATCAGTAATTAATATATACAGGGTGTAGAGGAAGTTCCCGAAACAGTCGGCTAAGTTTAGAACGAAAGATGCAAGATTCATGAAAGACAGGTCTCTCTAGAAATGCGTCCGTGGCCGACTGAATAAAAATATCTCCAGCGCTCCTTGTATAAGAGCTGAGAAGTTACGAAAAAAAATTTTTGAGCCATGATAGAAAATAATTCCAATTACAAAGTTTTCTTCGTCACCGATTTAGCAGAAACCAAAAAAAAAAAATTTCTTTTGCTCTTTGCATAAACGATTTTCTGGTAAACTTTCTAGTGGAAGGAAGTACAAGTTGAATTACAGAAAAAGGGAGGGAGAGAGATTGATATAAAAATAATTGTGATATCAGTTGCTACAACTGTCATATCTTTATTTTTTGCAGACCATTTACCTTGAAAGCCAAAGTGATTAACAACTACCAATTAAAGTAGGCGTTGAGCAACCAAGGCGTGGACCTTGTTTTACGCAGACAACCTTGCTTTACGCAGGATAACATTTTACAGGATGACAATGCTGCCCCTCCAGGGCCTTGGGAATGGTCAATCTTGCGTTGTGGAGCACAGTGAATTTCCTTTGCGAGATTTCCTTTTTCCAGTCACCAGAACTCGATATTTTCGATCTACTCTGGTCAATACTCTCTCCTGCATCTCTCCAGAAACCTTTATAGACGACGAATGATATAAAATTCCATTAACTATCATCCAGAGCTTAAATGCGCCTATTTTTATAATTCAAAGTGTATTTAATGTCAACGGTGGTCCTACATCATTATCCATCACGATTTTCTTTACTTTACCTGGCGTTTCATTATTAAGGAGCCTGAAGAAAGGAGCTTCATATTAGTTTTGTAATGTCCGTCCGTTCCTTTATTATTTTTTATACATGCCTTCTTACACACACAGCGGACAAATCTTTGGCCTGTTCCGAAGGCTGCTATTTTGGCAGCAGTTCTTAAAGATAAATTTGTCTTTGGCACTTCTTCTAGTAGCAAGAATTTTTCTTTGGACACGTCAAATTCTGACCTGAACAAGCTCATTTAAATTTTCAAATAGGTTCATTCTTATTTGAAATTAATTCGTTAATTAATAATTATAGTAAATTTTGCCAAAAAAAAGTTAAGTTTTTTTTAATGAATCAACTGCATAGTTAGCAACATTAAATAGTGGCACAATTGAACAAAACATACCTGCAATACAATTTATAGAGTATCCCATATTTCGTTCCAATTTTGTGCAAACCCTGTTCATCCTTTTGAAGAACCACTCCAATAATATTACGGAGATCTGCTTTTGCTCTGTCAACATCTCCAATTACAGCTTCTGGGTCTTCTTGACTGGCTGCTGTTGTAATAACAGATTGACTATTTCTACTAGCTACAGCGGTTACCTCTGAGAAATTTAATATTTCCGCCATCTATCATATTAATTTTATTTAAAGCCTGTTTGAGATCATCTTCTTCTCGTATCTCCTTAATAACATCTAGAGGCAAATTTGAAGTCATAAGCCCTACTCGCGGCTCTGTACCAAACATGGCTTTATATGGTGACTGCTTAATACCAGAATGAAGTGCCCGATTTTTCATAAATTGTACAAAGCGAAGACCGTTTGACCAGTTTGTAGTATCTTGATTGGCCCGTTCAACGAAGCCAACATTTTTTCAATATCTTGATTGGCCCGTTCAACAGATCCTTGGCTTTGACTGTGCCTTGGTTTTCCGTGAACCAGTTTACACTCGGGCCAAAATGAAGCTACCTCATCTATGACAGAGTTAACAAATTCTCTGCCGTTATCAGAGTGTAAAATGCAAGGCGCACCAAATGTCAAAAATATATCTGTTAATTGATATGCCACTTCCGCAGCTCTCTTGCTTTGCAGTGCACATAACAAAACAAATTTTGTCAAATGGTCCTGATATACCATTACAAACTTAAATTCACGATCTTCTTGCGTTTGCATGTCGATCAGATCGACTTGACAACGACTGTCCATCTCTGAATGAAGTATGGGCTTCGAAACAAGGCCCCTTCTTTTCATAGTCTTTTTACGCTGACATGTTTCGCACATAGACAGAAAAATATTTATCATTTCTATTGTTATGTTCGCATATTTTCTTGAAGTTTCATTTCTTAGTCTGTCTCGACCTCCATGACCAACGGCCACATGAGCTGCTTCAATAATATCGAAAATTTCTTCTACATACAAATAATACTTCATAGGCTCCTTTTTTGTCACTAACTTTCGCGTCCCACAAATATTACTAACTTTGAATCGTTTTAATCTTCTGTACTGTTTCTGTGGTTTTTTTTTTCCAGCTAATTGTGCTTCTTCAATTTCCTCCATTAATTTATAGTAACTTTCTTTTGTCATAACATTGAAGTGGTCTTCTTTTTTTTCGTGTTCATCAATCTGTAATATCCTTTTTAAAAATTTCTCTTTCCATCGCGTTCCTTGATTTAAATCCGCCATGATAATACGTATTACCTACGAGTCGATAATAGGGGATTGCTTAGGGGAAGACTGGTTTTAACTCAAATTCATTTTTGTCTAACAGTAAATTCTAGTTTTAACAAAGACATCCAGTATAAACTAGTTTTAATTAGTAAAAACGCGTTCTAACTAAATACGGGTTTTGCCTGCAACATATACAAAGGGATGACAGTTTTCATTGAACAACTTTTCATTTGGTAGCGATGACAGTAAAATGGAAGCAAACTAAGATGCGAAGTTATTCTATCAAACAAGATCTTTCTACTAAATTAGAAATTAAATTTAAAGGATAATTAATCTTTGTATATGCACAATGCATTGAATGATTAATTCAAATTCAACTTAGCTTTCTAACAGCAGTAAAAAAATTCCACACAATTTAGTGTATAGAAGGAGAGAAAAGGAAGTTGCGACTTGGTTAGGCAAGCTTTCACTGTTAAAAGTGATGGATCGTTGTTATATCCAATTAATGCTTCTTGAACAGACTCGTTTCCATTTCGGGCTCCGTGAAAAATGAACGTGGCGGCAACTTAATAAATTAAAAACGAACACGCCTGAATTCCGTAAGCGTTTGCGGAAATTAAGCCGAGAACTTTTCGGGAGACCTTTGGAAATACAAAAGGTGACACTCTTTTATGCGCTCCCGTTAAATAATGTCGCTCATTGCAAATGAGGAGAATGGGCTCCTGTTGAACGTAAGCACCACTTTAGCAAATGAGCTTCGTTTTGGGTTTCTGAGATATCACAACTGGCCCCGACCACCTCTTCTCTGCATTTTCACTCGGAAATTTCGGAACAACTCATTTATTATCCAACGAGAAATAGTTTATTCTCAGACCGACGCAGAAATTTCAAACTTTTCAGGAAAGCTCTTAATAATATAAAATTACTATTCTGTACAGAGACCTAAGTGTTCAGCCTCATTTTCTTCGTGTGATTTTAGCATAAAGTTATTAATCACGTTTAAGAAATTTGATGGAAAAATTTTCCATATGAAGGCACTTCAGCGAAACTGCTTAAATATTTTTATTATACGACTATCAATTCTCGAGGTAATACAGTCAACAACTTCTATAACGCGGGCAACTCCACGCCGGTTCCATATAACGTGGAACAAAAGTTGTGACAGTTCTCCTATAATGATACTCTTATAACACAGTTTCCGTATAATTGTGTACAGCTTAATAAGATTAATTGTAAGCAGTCTCTCTATAGCATAAATTTTTCTATTAACTTTTATGGTCGAAATAATGGATAATACCCCTAATTTTTCATTGACGTACACCGCAATTTTTCAATTTTAGTTGTCATGGAATTCTCCTGTAAATTAAAAAACCAGGCAACATTATAACAGATAGCGCAAGCAGCTCGACGGTATTATGGGGGGAGGGGGGTCGCGTGTTCGTATGACTGTTTATCCAATTTGCAAAGCTGCATAAATTACGCAGATTCCATAAACGCGTTACGAATTAATTTGATTTTTCTTTACAATATCGAGAGTCTTATAAGACGGCAGGACTTAAACTGATTTGTATGTACTACATGTAATTATGAGTTTCTTATAACGCGCTTTTCATATAACGCCATACGAATGAGTTGTGATATAGAAGGATTGGCTGTATACGAGGGGTGGGGGGTCAATAAATAGTGCAACCCATTCTTTTTCTTTGACTTTGTTGAAAAAATTCTTTATTTGCAGCTACAGTATTACTTATATAATTCTGTCGTATTAGAAATACCCTGTGTCTCAAAAGTCGCGTGCCAAATGGATTAATTGGTTGCTTTGATTTTGTAGGTGAAATAGTGAAGTAGAGGAATAATGCTGACACAGGAACAACGTGTAGAGCTGATACTTCTTTGTGGAGATCACCACAGAACATCTCGAGAAGCTGCAGACGAATTTCATTGCCGCCACCCTATATTTCCAAACCCACCAGCTACACCTTTACGCGTGACAAGAAAATTTGGATCGCGTGAGACATTGTCTCCGAGTACATAGTGCACATTTTGAACATGAACGATAAGCTTGCGAAAGCGTGTGAACATAAAGCCAACATTCATAAACTTTTCATATGGCACGCGACTTTTGAGACACACGGTGTAAGTGTCACAGAAATCGATGTCTGTGACAGGTTTAAGTTCCAATGCTTCTAGTAGACGAACTTCAGCTAGAAGCAATGTTGGAAAAAGCGAGGGGCCATCTATTGACAGCAGCAATCATTCTGGTCTAAAAATATTAAGTAGCCAATCAGAGAAAAAGCTGCGTAGGCAGAAGGGGCGTCACAAGCGCAGAATCAAGCGCGAAATTCAAGAAAAGAAAAAAGAGAGAATTGATGAGAGAGATACGAGCGGGGATCGAATGGAAGAAGTCGTGTCTACAGACTGTGCGCGCTTGAAAACAGTTAACGCGCCAATCTCTTTTAAAAAAGACTACAGACTTCCCTACACGAACGGAATCCACGACTTTGAACAATTGTGATAATCGCTATAATGAGAAAAGTGGTTTAACTGAGAACATATCATATTTTTGTGACAATTTGGCTTTTGGAGATTTACCTATAGACTGTAGTAGAGAAAACGTCGCAGCTGTTACGCCTCAGGAGCCTTCAGAGAAACTCAGCGCAGATACGCTTTTCGAGGAACATTCACAAGTCGACAAAGTCTCGTCGCCGTGTGACGGAATCACAGAAGTGCAGCCGTCATTTCGACCAGCCATTCCACCGCCACCGTGCACGAATTTCAGCCCGTTTTTCGGCCGAGTGCTTGTTCTGTGTTCGAGACTGCCTTCTGCTGAGTTACAAAAATTTATTGAACCTCAAGAAATAAAAATTCCGAGGATATTAAAATTACAATAATACATGTATATAAAAATTCTTGGCAAATTGTAGAAATGTCCAACTCCAAATTCCTACGAAGTTTACTAGCAGGAAATATTACTCTCTAAATAGTCTAAAATCCTTAAAGAGACATTTGCATTTTCTCACCCGGAGGTCTTAAACATGATGTTGACTCTTCAAATGAGACGACGCACAGTGGAGTATTTGACACTAAAAGCTAGTCATAACTGTTTTTTTCCTATTTATATGTGACAATCGCGATTGTAGAACTGATACGTTCGCAGTTCGTAATTTCAAACACATAAACTTCCAAATATTCCAGTTTTTTTGTGTATTTGCTTAATTGGACATTGAAGCACGACATTATACAAAGATTGTTTTTGTAAATATCTTACTCTCCGAAGAAGAACCTAGAACAAAGTAAAGAAAACTAAAATTCATAAAAAATAAAACGCTGAGCTTCCGCTACTTTTTTCTTTTCAGCTAACATCTTAAGATGTTATATAACAAAATTCCGTTTCATTTTCTGCTCGGACGAACCCGGAAACATAACATAAACACTAATTTGTAAAATTTATTGACTGAATTTTTTTATTTTTTACTTCAAATTACACCTCAAAGAAGACAAAAAAAAATGATTCCTAGGACATTGTAACAAGTGAATAATACAGTACATACATTTCCCAACATGTCCCATTATGAAAATTTTTCCTAAAGACAGAATTACTCCACTTAGTCGTCGATTAAAATTATGCGGTTTTTAGAGCGCCGAGAATTGCAACGTGCAATGAAAAATAAGACGAGATTCCGACTGGCAAAACAATTGAACCAGGTACAATGACCGTCTTAAAGAGCTAATATTTGATGTACCATCTATTGTACTGTACCCTCATGTCATTACAATTGTTGAATTGTGAATTCAAGAAATAAAGGTTATGGCCAGCTTTTAGTGTTAAATACTTCACTGTGCGACGTTCAGTTATGTATAACATAACCTAACCCCCCCCCCGCCTCCAAATGGGAATGTGGAGAGAAACGTATCTCCTTATTTGGAGCTTTTTAAAACACCACATCGTCTTATCAAGTTGTAACTATGTCTAGGATATCACAATTCTTTGATCGGATATTTTATAACAAGATATTGTCTCTTCCAAGTGAAAAAAATGAAGAAACGATGATTGAACAGAGTTCATCGATTAAACGTTAACATGAAATAAAAATTCAGCTAATAAAAATCAGAAAAATTTAATGGATGGTTAATGTTAATGACATCTCTTCACTTTATATATTATTGAAATATTATTTGTTGAGGTTTAATAAAATTTACTTTATCCTCAACATTTCATTTTAGTTGTCAAACTGAAATATATGAATGATGTGCGTCACAAATACACAACAGTAATTGAATTTACCTTGATGGATAATGAGAACATTATAAACATTCACAGGTGCTTAAAAATGTCTGTGGCGCGATAGTATTGAATAAAAGCACTGTCAATCGTTGGGCGAAACAGCTGTTATCACCGGAAGAAGATCGAAGCTGAGAGAGACAGCCTTGCACAGCGGTACCATGAGCGCATACTGGCTCTGACATCTAAGTATAGGGCCATGAAAATCTGCGGAAAAATAGGTTCGTGCAGCCAAAGAACTGGGAAATAAGATGTATTCAAAATACAATAAAACAAATCCTGAATGAGAAAAGAAAATATGTTGCGTTGTTTATTGAACACTTCTTGTATAGTTTTTTTTTATTAACTGTAGCGTGCTTATTAATAATAAACAAAACATCTTTATATTTAATGTAAGCACGATAAAACATCGATTTAATGAAACTGGGAGACTCGGTTTTTTTTTCGTAAATCGAATATTTCTTTAAGTGTATAACGACAAAATAATCTCACAAATGGCATTTGCTTTATTTTAAAAAGTAACTGTATAAGAAAACACTCTTAAGAAGCTAATTTTAATGATCAAATCCAGCTATTTCGGGTGAAGCATCAATGCACAATATATAAACGCATCAATAAAATTAAGGGACTATCAATAGCATCATAAAACTTAGACACGAGTCTTAATTTATAGCTTTTCAAGCATCTATTTATAAGTGAAATTTTCGTACGGAATAAATTCTGTACTAAATAAACGATGATTCCACAAGAAGCCAAAGCCATTTATCTTAAAGATTCCAGGTTGACTATTGCTGCCAATAGACTGTGATTAAAAGCTGAATCTGCCATCGGGCTTCAATCTGAAGGACCATTAATAACGTTTCTGTTTTGGGTTTACTTTTCCTCAGAAAGGCGAGAAAAGTAAGAGGAAAGATAAGGGGTTCATTTTTAAAGGGAAGAATAATTACTTTAATTTGCTGTTAAGAGAGGCGTCAGCGACGAGATGATCGACGAGCAAAGCCAAAGAAAACCTTCAAGAAGTGCAGGCAGAAACCGAACTCGAAGAGTAAAACGACGGAGTGAAAAATGATCCATAAAATAATCCACCAAGATATGATTAAATCATATGCAACTGTTTAAGTTACTAATATAAATGGATATGCCCGATCAAATTTCTTTCGTAGGACAGACTGTAACATTGCAATTTCAAAGATACTGCTGTATATAATAATTAATATGAAAAATTGATAGAATTAATAATGTAATGCTCATAATGCAAAAAAACACAACAAACATTTAAGTATTAATCATATCTGATAAAAATATACCGAAAATTCATGAACTCCTTAATGAAGTCCACTTTTTTAATAAGTCATCTTATTTTAACGGAGTAATCTGAATTTCCTAATATTTCCCTGTAACTCATTACTTGAATGATAGAATATTTTGGCTGTATAGACTCCCATTGGACATTATCAGAGTTGCCATCATAATTTTAAAGATCCTTCATCCCCAGAAATAGCTAAAACTACAGAAAACTATTACGGAAATATAATGGATGTGGCAGCGAAACGACGTTATTACAACCTAAGTCTCATAGGCAAGCATATTGTAATAATAGTAAACACAATTATTTGGTCCTTACTCTTTTAGCAGTGTGTTATGTGATCGTTTCGATGAAGGGGTGGCTCTGTGGGGGTCTCATTGAGGGCTTCGCCCTGATTATCCAAGAAATGATCTTCCAGTATTGCTATTTTCTTTCTTAAATACATTTTTGGGGCATGCATGCTTCCTGGTAGACAATTTGTACAATATCGAATTGGTCAGTGATGACCTGTTCCTACCCGTGTATGTTTTGATATCGTGACGACGTTGCTCGCGTGACTCATTAGCTTATCCTAAAACCGGTGATAGTGAGCAGCCACCACTTTTCTGGCAATTTTACGACAATATTACGTGTTTTTCAAGTAGAATATTTTTTTACTCTACATTTTCTCTATTCCACTTATTTCTACCTAAATAATATCATAGGCAGGACTGATAATGAAATAATTAAATATACTTTTATTAATAAAAATATTTTGTATTAAATATTTTTGCATATTTCTACTATAAGGTAAACAGCAAATTTGTTTTTAAACTTTCTAGCAGAGATAAGCCAACTTCATTATGTTATTGTTATTCCCTTAAGGGCTAGCATTTTTTTATTATGATTTTTTTTTTCAAAATTAATGAAGCAAACATGAAATTATAAATAATATAAAGAATTCGATCGCAACTTGGCCTCAAATAACAACTGCCAACACTAAATTATTAAGTATTTTCAATATTTTTTAAAAACGCTTAGGTAATGCAGCATCCATTACCACTGCAAATAACATTTTTTTAAATTAAATTTCAAATAAACATTTGAAATGTTTATTTTAATGTTTAATATTTTTATGAAGTCTTGCAATGAAATATAATATAAAATACTTTCGAATGCTTTCAATACCACCATAAGTTTTCTGTCTCAGATATAACATATTCAGAGCAAAGAAAAACTACAGGAATTTTACTTCTAATACTTATATTTCAATTAAATACAAAAATGACTCGGTAGCATAAAGTGCTAAAAACGTAAAATTTGCTATTATGTATTCTTGAAGTTTCACATGCATGAATCTCTTTTGGAGATGATCAGTTTTAACGCATGCCAGATAATTAATAAATAATGATCCTAAATTAAACCGTATATCAAAGTTGCTCGAATCCCTCTTTCATGTGCAACACAATGAAAGATCAATAAGAAATGTTGATTCAATGATCGCTACTCTTGCTAATACGAAATAAACGAAATTTTTAAAAATTTTCGCTTTGGATTAGAAAAAAAAAGCATCTTACACAGCCGCCCTTCTACGAGACATTTTCGACTCAATGGAAGAAAAATGACCTATTTATAATAGAGTCCCGTTTATCCGACATCGCAAAAAAAAACCATTCTAAATGCCGCGTTGCCTTGTCCTGTTAAGAAATTATTGAAATAATGTACAGTAGATCCTAGAAAAAATCGAATATCTCACTAATTCGAAGTTTCAATCTATTCCCTTCCGCTCCGGGGCTGAAACCTCCATAAATCGAATTATTTTGAGGAAAGTTAGTCTCTATAAATCGAAGTTAACGCAAATAAATTCGCCCACAAATCTAATTTGTCAATCCGGACCTCTATAAATCGAACTGATGTCAGTTTATCTCTATAAGAAGTTTTCATAAGCGATTCTGATTGGTTTTCATTCATAAACAGTTCTGATTACCTTTATAAGGGTACTCGATTCCAATTGGCTAAATAATCGTCCTACCAAATAATCTGCACTATAAATTGAACAATTATTTGTACTTTTTAATTCGAACCTCTACAGGGTGAATTTTAAGTACACCGACAAACTGCAGGGAAATGGAGTAAAAAAGGTCATATCAACAAATCGTCCACAGTATGTGGCTTTTCGGGTCCGGGCTTTTCAGATGACCCTAGAAGTAAAAATCCAGAGGGTTTAATCCGGTGATCGAGCAGGCCATTCAGCAGGAAAAATGGGAAAAATGTTGTTGAGGTGCTGGCGAACAGTAATGTGGAAGTGGGGTGGCGCTCCATCGTGCCTTCTACCATGGCAACAATACATTTCCGGACACGTGTTGATATGACCTTTTTTCTCCATTTCCAGTCAGGAACCATTCCCTGCAGTTTGTCGGTGTACTTAACATTCACCTTGTATAATTCGAATTTTATTTTACTTAACTTCGATAACTCGAAGGCCTCTATAAATCAAAGTATTTTGCTCTTCCCTTGAGATTCGATTTATTGAAGTTCTACTGTATCATTGGAAGAAAGGTGAAATTACTCAATGTGCTTTAAAAATAGAATTCTTGTTGTTCGGGGTTTTCTTAGAATTCATAGTTCTTAGAACTTAACATTTTCTTGAAAATCTTTAAAAATAAGCATTAACTGGAGATACTGTATTAGAGAGTTAGCAGACAATTGAGAAAAATTGGAAAGGCGACAGAGGAACCAGTCCCTTCGTTCAGTGTTGTATTAGTTTCGCCAGCAGACTGCTGCAACTGAGCAAATGGTGAGCGTGTTAACAGAAGAAACAGCGACTGCTAGACCACACAATGCGATGAATGGCCAAGTTTTGCTTCGTCATCGAGAGCGGAGTGCAATTGCAACAACAGTTTATCAACTAGTGAATAACTGAAGTGAATGAGTATTGATCAGAGAAGACAAAAAATTTCCGGGCGTCGGAAACATCAGAACAACGGGAGCTTCGTCTACAGCAGGAAATTGCATAATTACTGAAAACCAATTTGTGTTAATATTTAACTTCTTGACCGTTGTTCTGTTTACCTACAACAGTAAATATAGAACTCAGGGTGCCTCTACTAGTAAATAATAAAAATAGAACCCAGGGTGTCAGATCGCCGAGCGCCGACGGAGAGAGAGAAGAAAAAAATCGGCGATCCAACTTGGAAGAGCGATGGAGGGAGAAGAAAGTAAACGAGAGAAATAGTTAAAAAGTCAAAGCTTAATACCGGCAAAAGAAAATAGATCGGGCGAAGGTAGTGAAGAAAGCAGAAAGCGACAATCGAGAAAACGATTGGAAGAAAAAGAAGACATGCAAATTAAAAGGCGGAATAAAAAGCCAGAGCAAAGGAGAGAGCGTCGGAAATCGATAGTCGGCGAATGAAGGAGAACTTCTAGCAATAGTTAATAGTGCGTTCGATTTTGTGAGTGAGTGTCATTTTTGGACTTAGATTTTTTTCACGCAGCAACCAACCAACCAACGCGTGCGTGAAAAACTCTTTTGTGGCTTTGAGTGACCCTCCCCCCGGCAACCCCGGGGGAGGTTTCACCCCCCCCCTGAACTTTTTCTACTCTAAGCCATGGAGAACATGGTATTAATGGTTGCCGACGGACCAATAGCCCGTGCAGAGACTTTCTTCCAATGAATGGAGGATGCTCTGTCGACAGCGAAACATAGCAGACCGCGTCGTGTCTGCGGATTTCGTCAAGGTTGGACAAACTACCGTCCGCCTGGTTTATGCTGAGCCCCGGATAAAGATGGATTATGCTGGTTCTACCCATCTTTATCCGGGGCGCCTCGCCGCTGATGGAAGAAGATTACCTGAAGCATTATATGTCCGACTACGGGCAGGTGAAGAAAGTAGCCTACCCAACTCATCCGGATTCTCCCCTGCAGAAGACTGGCGACATTATAGTGGACATGAACCTTCAGAGGGACATTCCAGAGAACCTTGTAATGCACGGCAACAAAGTTCGCGTGTCTTACAAGGGTCAAAGGCAGTGCTGCTGGTACTGCAAGTAAATGTCTCATGTCAGGAAAGACTGCCCTTTCCTCAAGAATTGCGATGCATGTAAACGCATCGTAAGCAAATATCATCAGTGCCCGGAGAGGGTGTTTGCAGCGCCAGCAGATATTCCATCATCGCCTAAGGGAATGTCGTCCCAGCAGCAACCTATGATGTCATCACCGGCCAAGTCTCCAGCTTCGTCGCCGTCATCACCATCGCCCTCATCAGGTCGTCTGCGATCTCCGATGAGAAGAACAACGGAGCCTCCTGTAACATCTGGGAAGCCCAAGTCTCAACCGGATACAGGTCAGCAGGTGCGCCATTAAACATCCTCAATGAAGGTCATCTCCCTGAACGTGCGTTCTCTTGGTTCCTCTTTTAAGCAATCGGTGTTGTCATCATTCATTGCCCTGTACAGGCCGGATCTTATTACTTCAAGAAGTAAAACTCGCCACTTCACAACAGTGCTATGACCTTCCGGGCCTTCGCAGTCAATACCCCAACGGACAATTCTTCATCAACTCTTCGTCACCAAATGAGAAAGGGGTTGCCTCCATCATCTTCACCCCTCCATTCTGGTGTCGAACTGTGTGTATGACTGCGAGTGCAGGGTAATCTCTTTGGACATTTCAACATCTGGTGTCAATTTCCGATTGCTTAATGTATATGCACCGTGTAGAATAGCAGAGAAACCAACGTTTTTCAATGACATAAATAACTTTTTGTGTTCATCTTTGCCCGTGGTGATTGCTGGAGATTTGAACTGCCATCCAGACGACAACAACATCTTCTCGTCTGGTCATGTGTATCGTTTGTGTCAGCAAAATGCATTGTTCGACCTATGGGCACACCATCCACAGAGTAATCAGCTTGGGTCTACTTTCCATCAAGGGCCCACTACATCAAGATTAGACCTTTTTCTCGTCGACAATGCATTTGCTGGCTCGCCGAAAAAAATGGAGGTAATTCCATGTTCATTCGCCGACCACAGTGCCATCATGTGGTCATGGAATCCTCCATTTCCAGCATCAGCTAAGACTCTGCAGTCCATCGCAATTGGTTTCTGAATGTTTCTCTGCTCGACGAAGAGGAATACAAGGGAGCGTTCGCAGAAGAGGAATCTTCGTAATGTGCCTCCTACGCTTGCTTCGTGGTTAGAACTGAAAACCAAAATCAAACGGTTCTTTCGGAAGATTGGGTTAGATGCTGCTCGTCGTCGACGTCGTCATCTCCTCATGTTACAAGAGATCCTCCGGTTCCTCCAAGTATCCACCCCAAAGGAGGAGTTCGAGATGGAGATTCGTCAGGTGAAGAGCGAGATCAACGCTCTAATGATCCGGAAGGCAGCCGGCGCAGCGCTCAGAGCCAAACTTTCCTGGGCGACTGACGTCAGGAATTTATCATCAGCAGCGTTCGCCGAGGAGAAACGACGTGCCAACAAAAAACGATGCCATCGATTGGTGGTGGAAAATGGGGAAGTGAATTCTGACCATGAATTCTTGTCAGCTTTTCACGCCCATTTCTCATCCTTTTTCGATAACCCAATCATTCCGTCGGACGAAACGAAGCAGTTGATTGAGGCGCTAAGACCTTTTTCTGAGGATGCTGACCTGTCTATCTCTCGTCCCTTCACCGAAGACGAAGTCAAGAAGTTCCTGTCAGCGGACGGCCGTCACCAGTCCAGCCCGGGTATGGATGGCATACCATACTCGTTCTACAACGCGACATGGAATCCTCTTGGGCCTTTTCTGGTGCAAGTGTTTAATTCGATCATCGAAGACCCGTCTTCCATCACACCGGACTTCACCGTGGGGAAAATCATCCTACTCCCCAAAGTGCCGAATCCAGAGTTGGTTACCCAGTGGAGGCCGACTATAAGGCCTTCACTGGTGTATTTCAACAAAGACTGAAAGTTTTCGCCGAAGATTTTATCAATCCCGGACAATCCTGCTCCATTCCATCACGCAGGATGTCCGATAATCTAATTACGATTCGGTGTGTGATGGAAGAAGCGTGTGCTCGTCAGCAAACTCTTGCCGTTTTAAGCCTTGACCAGGAAAAGGCTTTCGACAAAGTGAACCATGTGTTTCTCTTTGAAGTTTTTCGACACCTTCGTCTTCGGACTTTTGCCACGATCATTTCCGCACTGTATGTTTCGGCCGCATCATGTGTGGCGATTAATGGTTCCATATCTGCTATCTTCAATCTGTGTAAGGATGTCAGGCAGGGGTGTCCTCTTTCCCCCCTGCTATACATCTTTTATTTGGAACCATTATTGCAATACTTAAATCGCCACCAAGATGTTCGAGGATACGATCTGCCAGCTGCATCCATAAACATCAGGACTTTGGCTTATGCAGACGACGTAGTGCTATTTGCGTCCGATCCGTATTCCTTGAGCATCTATAAAGAGACCTTTGATCGCTTTAGTAATTCGACGGGGAGTTCCATCAACCTCGTCAAGTCTAAAGGTATTGCTATCGGGAAATGGACTGTGGACTATCTCAAATCTTTCCCGATAACATAGTGCGACCGAATTACAGTATTAGGATACGTTTTGTCTTTTCTACCGACTATGGACTCGATGCACTGGCAACAAGTGATTGAGAAGTGCATCACTCGCCTTGTCAGAAACCTTCGTTTCCCAACTTCAATGTTTGTCAAGGTGAGGTTCATAAAAACACATGTGCTTCCAGTATTAACATCTAAATGCCTATTCACCTTGCCCTCGTTCCAAAATCTTCAGAGACTACGTAGTGCAATTGTGAACTGCTTGTGGGGAACATCTACGCAAAGGCGTCATCCACTACGTGCAGCGTACCTGTTTGCTCCATATGAGGGAGGAGGGTTAGGTTTACCGGACATCAAGCTCTATCTTATTGCAGCCAGATTGACTGCCATGGTTAGGGTATTCCTCTTCCCGCCTCCCATATGGGCAAACTTTGTGTTTAACCCATCTACGGATCTTTTTTATGGTGAATAGGCTTCCATTACCACCCTTGTTGCCAGTGATAATGAATTTCCGACAACCAAAACTATATGTGACATTTATGACCCACATTGTGACTTTTCTTCCCATGCTACGTCGCATTGACCCACAAGATTGGGGTCATCTTCGCCTTGCATGGTTTTTTCAGCAGTCCGACCCAGGGGAGACCACTGACATCTTACGACTTTACCCTGATCATCCGTGGGCAGCAGTCCTAAAGCTATTAAAATCCTTTGCTTTCGAAAGAACTTTGTTTAATTATCAGTGGCGACTGTTGCATCACGGATTTTACTCCCTCCAACGTCTCCACCAGTGCAGGGTGGTCGGATCTGCTGGATGTTTTTATTGCGGCGTAGATGAGACTGTCAGCCATATTTTTTATGAGTGCCCGTTCGCGAAATCGATCTGGGATCGTTTGAGGCAGCATTACGGGCTGGTACATTTCTCATATCAGTCCGTGCGTTTCCTCTTAAACGATTCCACTGGCGAGGTACTTAAAACGGATCTAGCTATTGCGATCGCCTTCATCAACAAAGAACTTTGGCTGGCCCGGTGGAGTCGATCGCAGGGTCATCCTCCATCACACTCGACCGTATGGAGGAAAGTGGCCGATCAACTTCGATCCTTTCTCCTTCTCGAATGGCCACGGCTAGGTCCTTTTATGTTTAAAAAACGCTTTGCAACATCTAAGTGTTTATGTGAGGTCATCGGAGGAGACCAGACCTTCCATTTCACCTTTCCGATGGCCTTTTGATACCTCGTCAGTTGTGAACGGGCCTCCTTTTTGAGGCGTTTGAATAAGTCGCGCAGCCCCGAATGGGCTGCCCGCCACTTACTGCATGTGCGCCTGGACGCCAAGATTTTAAGACCTCATGATTAGGCGTTCGCTGAGGCAACACCATCTGCCTCAGCTCCAACAGCGACCGATGCCACTTCCGACAGCATTTCTCCCCGACTTCTGCTCGAGACTTCGCCGCTCAGAAGATTTGCTCGGTAAGGCAGAGGAACCAATACGAGCCACGGGGAAGGAATCACTCAGCCGAATTTGGATGCGCTAGTGTGGCCGCCAGCAAGGTAAACGAGAGCCAGAGAAGCGTTCAGACGAAGCGGCCTTATTCTCACCGTCGCCCGAGGTTCTACCGACGGACAAGCGAGAGGAACGTGAGCCCGAAAGGCGTTCCAACGAATTGGCCTTATTCTTATCGTCGCCCGAGGTCCCGCCAACGGACAAGCGAGAGGAACTTGAGCTCGAAGGAGGTTCCAAAGAATCTGCCTTATTCTCACCGTCGCCCGAGGTTCGAACGACGGACAAGTGAGAGGAACGTGAGCCCGAAAGGCGTTCCAACGAATCTGCTTTATTCTTATCGTCGCCCAAGGTCCTGCCGACGAACAAGCGAGAGGAACGTGAGCTCGAAAGGCGTTCCAGGGAATCGACCATATTCTCGCAGTCACCCGAATTCATATCGACAGGCAAGTGAGACAATTTTTGATTAATGATCGAACTTTCCTCAATTCTCATACTAGTGCCCAGGGAACCGAGAGGAGCACGGACGCCCGGATCGAGTGTAACTACGGACCATTAAACGCCTCGCAGGGCGAGGAGGACCAGGGGACTTCTAATGCCCAAAATTTGAGAGACACAAGCGAGATTGCCACAGACGAAGCAGCATCTAGTTCAGGCTTCTTCGCAGGCCCCGAGAAGCTGGATTCGGCCACAAGGACTATAGCCCAGCAGCCGACACGCGAAACGTTTGGAAAGGACGTTTTGCACTCCGACAGCGTGCCGACTTCGGACCGCACTCTGGCATGCAAAAGTGATCCCTCTGACCTGAAGGGACCCCGACATTCCGACAGCGAGCCCAGCCCTTCGTGCTCCAAGGACGATAGAGAACACGAAGTCACGTCATTACACAAGACTGCCAGTGTCCCAGCCGACCCGGAGGTTGACGCCTTAGGCACTGCAAGCGCGCTCCGCGGCGAGAGCTCTTAACGCGAGCCATGCTTGGCTGCCTTCAACACTCATAGGGGTACAGTGGCATACAGCTTTTGTACTTCAGAAAAAAAATAATCTAGTTACTTTAAGCTGCGTTAAATAATTAATTTCAACTCTTCTTAAAACTAGAAATTAGGCTATTCTGAAATAAGCCAGTTGCTTAGGCAATGAACAATTTCTTCTTATTCAAGTTTTGATTTTTTTCTAATCGATTACTTATCTTCCCCTAACGCAGTCACCCAAGGGACCTACCAAACCCCGTGTGGGTCACCGTTGACGGAATCTACGGTGCAAAGGTTTGACCATTGGTTATTGCAACGCTGGACGAAAGTAAGGATCGAGGCCCGACTGTCCCTACCGATCACGTCTGCCCGTTCGACAGCAGGAGAAGTCAACGCCGTCTTCGCATCTGCCCAAATGGCCTAACTGTGTTGGACTTGAAATTTCGTCATTTGTTCCTGATATTGACTTTGTAGCTAGCTATTTCTATTTACCAAATTGGAAATGTTCATTAAACTTTCCTCTTAAAACTTATAATTGTTTCCGTACTCCTCCTTTCTCTTTCCACGACATTCACCGAATTTACTTTTTAAATCAAGTAATTTTTACTCAGTCAAATAGTCGTGAAACGGGGTGTATAATTCGATGGTCGAAAGTGTTTAATTTTAAATTCGGCATTTGACTGTTTTCATGTGTAAAATTACCCCGCTTTAAATATTAGATTTTTAAATAAAGAAAGTTTTCTATAACCATTGAATTACCAGAGAATTATCCTGAAAGGTATGTCCTCTATTATCCTCTTTACTTGGACAAAGAATAGACTCTATCCGAAACGTCAATTTTTTCAGGGTCTTACCACCATGTGTCCTATTTTTATTAAGTAGCGGAAGAATGGAGCTACTTATTGTTTTCACAATGTCCGTCTGTCTGTCCGTCCGTCCGTTCGTCCGTCCGTCCCTTTCATACTTTCCGCATTTTTGAGAAGGTTGAAATTCGGAATGTAGCTTACTATGGGCCTTCCACCTTCACTATTTAGTTTGGTTTTGATTGGCTCACTGGGGTCGGAGTTTCGGGGGCGGAAATTAGAGGGGACCAAAAGTTCTACGCGTATTTATGCATATAAAGGAGTGAAATTCCGTATGCGGATTCCTCTAAGCAAGATCAACATTACTATGAAGTTTGGGCCAAATTGTCCGAATAGGGTCGGATCTGTGGGGGTGGCAGTCGCTTGGTCTTTAGAACTGTGATCGAAAATGATGAGAAATGAAAGAAGATAGAGTTTTTTTTCATTTTGTAAATACTATAGTCAATTAAAAAAATTGAGGGGGGGATTAAAAAGTGCAGATAAACGGGTAAAAATAGATTATCTCAGCGCTTCCGCTACTTTCCTATACCTTCCTTGGGAGGATTAATTTCTTGTTATTTATTATTTTATTCCAGGGTTTTTGTGTCTTGCGCTTCTCTTTTTTTTTTTTTTTTTTTTTTTTTTTTTTTACATACATCAACCATATATAGTATTTCTCATCATTCAATGAAACATTTTTTTCCATGCCTAGATACATCGATTCTTTCAATTACATTATAAAAATAAGTTCTTTTCTATGATAGGATATTTAGTGACATAAATAGATACTATATTCAAAATTTGTTCCTAGGTAATTATTTCTTTACCATTATAAAGAATCATACATTGTATTACTTTTCTAACAAAAGACTGTTTTACAAATTTTGCTCTTGTAGTTTATGTTTAAAATATTCTTACAAATAAAAAAATAGTTTAAAAACTGAAAAATTGAGGGTTTATTTAATTTCAGTTTTATCCGATACGCGATCCGCCGTTTGTGTCGGGTAATCGAGGCTCTATTGTTCATAGTCAAAACTCAAAAAATCCCTTTATATTTTAAAAGAGAACTATACTCTGTTCAACGAAAGAAAAACTGGGCTTGTCTAATTAAATTCCCAATTTCAATTGTTAGACATTGTTGGTAAATAAAATTAATAATGTTTAACAATTGAAATTGGAAATTTAACTGGACACGCCCAGTTTTTCTTTCGTTGGATAGAGTATAGAGTAAAAAAAACCTATCTCTATCTGTTTAATTAAAAATCTGTTTACCCGTATTGTGGTTTATTGTTATCGTTGTTAATTGTTTATGTAATTGGTGTTAATTTGATCATCAATGCTAGCAAAGTTGTTGATTGTGACGTCATTGTGGAGAGGATTGTTTGATTCGCCAGCATAAGCAATTTTGAATTGTAAATTACCTTTAATTAATTGTAATTATAGACACAAAAACTAACTTTGATAATCTACAGACTAAGATCTTTCATTTAAGACTAAAATGAA
>JAHWFO010034949.1:182806-232823 GCA_023313115.1 Rhysida immarginata | reverse complement strand
CGCCCTATTGGGAGCTAGAAACTTTAGCTTCATTTTAACAATGGAGCTCGATGACCATGAATATCTATAGACCGTGGTATTTATACACAATTTTTATTTAAGCATTTCCCAGATTTTATAGTATTAACTTTTCAATTATTCTCAATATTTGTACATAGACTTACTGGAGTAATAATTTCTTTTCGAGTTGATGGAGGATAAATTCAAATAAACAAATAATTTATTTTTTATTAAACGGGAATGAACTTCTATGTTAATACAGAAAATTTTTTAACTCTGTCTGCCTGTGGCAACAATGGTTTTACTACTGGTCGCGTGAGATAACACGCCGAAGAGGACGAAGCTTAATGGCGCGAGAGATACAGCCGGGTATTTCATTTTTTTATGTATATTTTGTCTGTGTGTGGCTCTACGACTTTTTATTCGATAATATCATGATTGGATGATTCATTTATTTCAACTTACGTTTATGTGAGTCACAAGGCTACGTCATCACCTCCAACAATTTATATTTCCTCACAGGATTTACCTGGTTTTTTTCCTGTGCTTTTTGGATCCATTGACTGGATTACATTATACTACTGAAAAAGCACACAGGAACACACAGGAAATTCGACTAATATGTAACTTTAAACAGGTATTCTTAAATTTGATATTATGTATTTTAAAAAATAAAAAAAATCTTAAAATAATATATTTACCTTGGCTGTACTAAATTACCCAACCTGTGATATATTATTTTATTAAGGCTAATAAGAAAATAATTCTCAAATATTTTTCTAGGCTACTTGAATGCACCATGGCCCACTTTGAAATGTTGGATGCTACTTTACGAGACTTAAGAAACTGTGATCAAGTTTTGGATGGTGTAGCTCTCATCTTGGAGACTTTCGTCAAACGCTTCCGATCATTGACCGCGATACTCCTGCAAATGAAATAGATGCGTGCATGAAGTAATCCAAATTATGGCCTCAAGTGAAAAAATACAAGCTTTCTGTCAACATGAGAACTCTCACCACTGGCGAGGCATCTGTGTAAGAGTTCTCTGATGTCTTACTTATGCTTGGAAATGGTGAAATTCCAGAAGAACAGGACGGATCCGTTTCGTTGCCTCAAGAGCTGTCAAATCAGGTTGCTTCACGGACGGAGCTCATGAAAATGGTGCTTTATCCTAGACTTTCAGACAAATGCACCATGGATCAAAAATATTTCGAATGGTTTTGTGAAAGAGCTATTCTTGCGCCGCTAAACGACTGTGTCAATGAAATCAACCTAGCAATTCTAGCCCAACTTCCTGGGGATGAGTTGGAGTTCAAATCGTACGACAAGGTGCTCGAAGAAGGGGATGAAGTAAATTTTCCTGTAGAGTTTCTAAACTCACAGGACTTGCCTGGTATTCCACAACACAAGAGAAACGGTCAAGGTCGGGTAGCCGATCATTCTGCTTCGAAATTTGAATGCTCCAAAGCTCTGTAATGGGACTAGACTTTGCGTCACAGCGATAAATCGAAACTTGATAGAGGCCATTGTGCTTACTGGCTGTATAAAGAACACGACTGTGCTTCTTCCAAGAATTCCCATCATCTGTGACAATATTCTATTGAGAACGCAGTTTCCAATTCGCTTGGCGTTTGGCATGTCTGTTAACAAGTCTCAAGGACACTCATTTAAAATATTGGGCCTGGATCTAGAAACCCCCTGCTTTTCTCATGGACAATTGTATGTTGGTTGCTCACGCGTTGGATCCAGAACCAATTCATATGTATTCGCCCCTCAAGGAAAGACAAAGAATATTGTTTATTCTAAAGTACTACATAGCTAGATTTTTTGCTATTAACTTTTAATAACATTTTGTCAAATTCACTTTTTTAATATCTCTTAGCACCATTCAATATTTTTTACAGAGTCTATCCCTTACTATTTCAGAAAAATTTCTGCCCAAGTTCTTTCAAGAGGATACAATTTTTCTGCTCTGTAGGCATACGCAAACGAGATAAAAAATCAGAAGGGCAATCAATGTATGTGTGTGTGTGTGACTTCCAAATTAAATTGGACAACATTCCACGAATCATAAAATGCCCCTCAATCTAGCCTGGCATCAGACCACGCGGGCGAAGCCGGGTATTTCAGCTAGTACAGTATATAAAACTAGATGCTGCCCTCACTTCGCTCGTGTAGTGATGGAAAGCCAATAATGACGTTTTTATACAGTTTAAAGCAGAAATAAATTTAAATACTTCCTATTGCTTTTAGAATTTTATATACCAAGTGGTGCAAAAAATAGGTTACCGAAATTCCTCTGTGACATAACGCCAGAACAATGCTCTGGAATGGTTTCCAGAATAGCCAAACGCATTGAATATATTATTCAAAAGGAAGGAGGACATGTAGAAACTTGTAACTCTACGATAGAGAGTTGTATAATAGAGTGTATAACTATATGAATTCACATAACGCAAAATAAAGTTTAATAATAAATAAACACATTTTCGGCTCCCTTTATTTTTGCACCATTCTATATTATCAATATTAAAATAGTAATACAAAGCAATATCTACTTCTATATTTAAAGTGAGCATACCGTTTATGCGATCAAATCTTACATGGTAGCGCAAAACGGTTTTCAAATTTGAAATCAGCTTGTAGAAATTTGTCAAATAAAAAAACCACTGAAATTATTTTGACAGTAAAACATCGCAGACCTGTGTTAAGGGTGGTTGATGAAAAGTGTGCAAGAAACAGACGAATACTAGAATCAACCAAAGGCCAATAATGACGGGATTTATGTGACTATTCCATCCTATCGACTCGCCTTATTTTTATAGTTATCACTAAGTCATATTTAAGAAAGTGAAATTATTTCTGATGATTCTACATTACTAGAAATTTGGATCAAATGGGGTTTGAACTCATGATTCTAATACTTCCCTATATTTTGCTTGCAGGAGTTAATACCATTTTCTTGTACAAAAATTTTCATAATAGAAAAATGTTAGTTACATATTTCATTTGCTATCTGACAAATGCAGGCATAAACGTTGCTTCAATACACACTCTTCATATGCGAATTTTTGTCCAGTTTTTTTCCATTTTCTTCATGAACTTGCGAACTGAACTCATCAATCATACCAAGAGCGACGTTTTTCAATAATCCAAAAAAATTTTCACTTAAGCAGCGGATATAAGTAATACTTTAAGGTTATTTCTTTAATATTAAAAAAACATTTTCTAATGCTTATGCTCTGATGAAAGGAGCCAGGATGACCCCAAGAACGCAAAGTCAATTTTGACCAAGAGTGAAAAAATTTATGCAAAGTTATCACAAGCCTTTCTGCTTCAGTTGCGTTTGTGTGGATTTCAAGTTAGTGGCAAATTGCTGGATTTTAGTCAGGGATTTGATTCGTCTTTCATATGAGGAATCCACGTCGAAAATCTTTGGATTTAACAACTATTGGTAATTTTAAAAAGGTTTTAAAAATTCATATTTTACATTCGTAGTCGATTTTAGGAGCCACTTTGTAAATATGAATATTATAATCACCTAAAGTTTTTTAATGATAACATTAATTCTTAAATTAATTTTAAATTAAAGTTGTCAAAACCTTTTTTAAAGTAGCGGAAGAATGGTACTGCTTATTCGTTTTGCCATCTTCGTCTATCTGCCTGTTCTACTTTATTATTTAGAATAATGAATAACAAAAAGTAACAGAAAATTTGAGAAAGTGCAGTAAGCTAATTCACAGAAATGCATATGAAGAAATGGGTTTTCGGTTTATAATGAAAAAATTTAATACCCGAATAGTTATATTTCTGACCATCAAATGATATAAGTCTTTTTCAAACCAACTGAGATGCTGTGCAGTCTTATCTCGTCTGATAGCTATGTCCTTGAATGGGCTAATCACATTAAGTATTTCTTCTAGTGTAAATTGTACAACCCCATAAAACTACTCAATGCCCTTCAGTGCCATCTGGTAGTTAGGCATACTGCTACTATCAACAAGTTCGGAGACTGGCCTTCCTGACGGATATGATGTATTATTATCACGTGTGCAACTATGCATTACCACCAAAGCTAGTAAGTACAGTTGCTGAAAACATTCCAAGAAGTCTTTGGAGGAAATGGTCTGCAGGGCGGCCGGCGCTGCTTCTTGAACCTCAGACGCACTCTTAAAACGGCATCTTTTGAGTTCGTTTTTCAAACGGGAGAACAGGTAAAAGTCGCGTGGGGCGAGATCGGGTGAGTAGAGAGAATATGGAAGAGTTGGCGTTCCCAATTTGTCCAGTGCAGCTTGTACCATGAAAGATCGATGTGCAGGGGCATGTCATGTTGCAGTACCCAATCCTTGCTTCTCCAAGTTCTGGGCGTTTCCGGCGAATAGCATCACGGAGGCGAGGCAGGATCTGTGTTTAACTGTCTTTGTTCACTGCCATCCCTTCCGGTACGAACTCGTAATCACCGCGCCCTTTCGACGAACGCGAATATGCAGCTCACAGCCTGACTTATCTTCCCTACTCTGAGAGCTCACAGACACGCATTGTTTGGAAAAACCCTGCACTCCGGAGCTGTTTCCTCCTTACCACGTCTCGGGTCATATGTGCCTCTACGCCACGGTCAAATAGTTCCTCTCTCCTTCAAGACTGATTGGAGATATCAGGACAGTCTCCAAACTTATTGATCGTAGTAGTATAACAGATTAGTTGCATTTTAAAAACAACTGCTATTAAATTTTTTGGATCACCTGGTTTATTAAAATATAAATATTAGCCTCTTTTAACATCAAAGTCATACTAATCATTCTATAATTAAAATTCTATTCAAAAATTTATTGTGTCGAAAATCAAAGAAATAGTTTTTCATTTTCATGAGAACCCATTTTACATATAAATCTTTTGAGAATTAAAATTATAATTTTTGATGGCAAATTACAACTTAGAATGGCAATGAGGATACACCATATTCTCTTTTATCGGCCAAGTTTATACTACCAAGAAAAAAATTTCATTATAACCAAAAAAAAAAAAAAAAAAAAAAATCTACTTGGATAACCCAAAAACTGCAAACAAATGCAAAATTATCTTGGATATTTAAAAGACGATAGAAGTTAAGGCATTTCATTACGTTGCTAAATTTACGTTGGAATCTCCTTTTTTTTTTCCTAAACCAACTGCTCGTGCGATAAGTAAGACGAGAAGACAGACGAAAAAAGTCGCAGAGATAGTTTTAATTTGTATTAATTCTTTCTAAGACCACAACAGCGGAGGTAAAATACACTTCGCAATGGGTCCAAAGTGCTCGGAAGGCCATTCGTTGCCCGTTTGAAGATACTCCCGAGGACAAGAAGTCACTCGGCCGTCGTCATCACTCGTTGAAAAGTCCTCTTTAACGTCAGCCGGCGACACCGTCCCTCTCCCTGCACAAGGAACGTGGCTCCTAATTAATTTTATGGTCCCCCGAATGCCAGAGAACCCTTTATTCTGTATTTATGTAATACCATAAGAACAATAAAGGCTTGAAAAGGACACATTAGGAAAAAAAAGAAGCAGAAGAAGATGAAGCAGAAAAGAAACGAGATAACAGACCCGCTTACACTTAGAAAGGTATTCAAGCCAACAAGAGATGAGAGTTTTTGTCTTTTCCAAAAGCCTATCTCGTAAAAAATCTAAGAAATGTTATTTACTTAAAAAATGTAGCAGGAATACCTTACAGATAGTGAAAATTGTTAGTTTAACTTTCTAATTGAAATATCAGAGAATAGGAAATATTAATCTTGAATTTTAAGATTAATTTTTTTCGGCCCCGCATAAAAATTTAGTCTCCAAAAGCACCTATTTTTAAGCTTGCCTATAAGATTGCTAGCCTCAATTATGAGGTTATAATCTTTAATCCGTCATCATAAGAGATTACAATGTCATATACATTTCAGACTTCATTAGCATATTGGCCGTTCGGAATTTGATGTCATTTACAAATTTCAAATTTGCTATTATTAAATTTGATTTAATCAAACGATCACAAGCTCCTGTACTATAAATTCTATTTAATTTGCAAAGCCAACAACATTTCGAAATGCTTACTATAATATCAATAACTGAAATTTATCTTAAAAAAAATAAAGATTGAGATCTCATTAAAAGAAATTGCAATGATATTTTATTTATTTGCATCCGGATAAATAAAGCCTTCATAAAGTCCTCGCATTGATGTTCCGTTTTTTTTGGTTTTTTTTTGTTTTTTTTATTCCTAAAGGATCAGAAAATTTATTGCAAAGCTTTCAATAGTTTTGGAATATCAATGTAGATAATAAATTTATGTTTGTAGAAATATAATTCTCTATACGAACACCCTCTAAGGGATTAGAAAAAAATACGTAAATACCTAATTATTTCTAATGAGAATGATGTCGTTTCCTCCTCCGAATGACATGTATCGGCTATTTATTGCTCTTGTTTTCTTTCGCTCTGTAGCGTGTTCTATTCATCATTTAATAGTAGTACGAACGCCGTGCTATTATGCATGTATCAACTACATGTTTTAACGACCTCAATGACTTGCAAAGAAGAGGAGTTCTGTATCCTTCTAGCGTATACATTTGTGACACACTCCTGCAGTTTATTATATAGACTCCGCCAAAAAAAAGCGCATTATAACAGATGCCTACATGGACTCTAGAAATGACGAATTCTTCTTTCAACAAGATAGGGCGCCATCACACAGCCCTCAAGACATGCAAGCTTACCGGGATGAGAATTTCCAAGACATTTGACCAACACCCCCTAAAACGAAGCCTTGACACCAACTTTCTGACGTCATTAGAAGAGGATTGTCGTCGGCAGCTCATGTGATGGAGTAAATACACGAGCTCGATATTTAAATGGAAATGATGGAAATATTACATTGATTTTTGTAAATAAGAATTCACAAAGCTTAATGAATAAAAAAATAGCAATTTATTTAATTTTAGCATTATTATTTAATTTCAGCTAAAGAATAAAAATTGAAATTGACATTTGTAACAATTAAAAATGATATAATTTTTAAACAATTCTAAAATCAACAGAAATTTTTATCAGAATTTGAGTTAATATAATAAACAAAATATAATTAATAATTACGATGGTTTGTATATGGCGCCATTTGCCAAGTCAATCCTCTTCTGGTCACGTGAGTATGACGTTGAGAACTTGGTGTCAAGGCTTTATTACAGGGGGTGTTGATTGGACAGACGAAGAGCTGCAATTGAGCTGCAGGGGGTGTTGATTGAGCTCCTTTCCTGCATGTCTTCTTGATTTAGACTTTAAAAGGACGTGTATGTAGAAAAACGGCTACTTTGATGGCAATTCGGGAAAAAGTTGAAACGTCAGGTGGAACAATCTCACTGAATGCCTTGGACGATTTTGCCCAAGCAGCAGTTAGCCGTAGTGTCACGGTTAATTAAGTAAGTATAATAATGTAAAAGGGACAGAAGCATTGAGATGGAAGTAAATTAAACAAAAGTAACTAAATTTATTATACTACCAATTAAATTTACATCCAAGCCTGATTCTGCTTGAATGCACAGAAGCAATTAAATTAAAGTGACTTATTCAGATTACATACATAGTAATTAATTTATTACGAATCACAAAAGTAAGAATTTGTTAAGTATTTCCAATTCACGACTACTATCGGCCTCGGTGGCTCAGTGGTTGCGTGATCGCCTCTGATGCCCGAGGACGACGAGGTTTTTTTCAGAGGGAAAATCCTGAGATCACGCACTTCCTTCGGAAGGGAAGTAAAGCCGTTGGCCCCGTGTAGTCGTTTGCCGGCTGCACGTCAAAGAACCCTTGCGAGGCAAAATTTGCAGCCCCTATAACGCCGTCCTGAAATGACCATAGCAGTTGAAAAGGACGTTAATACCAAACCAAACCTACCAATTCACGACTACGTTTCTTCTCGTTCGGTAATAAAGCTGAGAGCTCGACAACGAATTCTTTACGTTCGACCGGGACAATGTTCATCTTCTTGAAATAAAACGAAACACAGTGAACTACACGAAGTATAGACCAAAGATGAACTCTTTTAAAACACAGAAAGTCAAAGAGAAAAAAAAGAGAAAGTCATCACTAATAAAATTAGACCAATCTCTAGCACATCACTAATTTAATTAAAAAATTAGGAAGGGCCCAGTTAACTGAAGGAAGTTGACTGCAACGAGCTTAATCTCTTCAGAATGGTAAGTTGCAAAGATGAGGAAAGAAATAACTAACTATACAATACGCATTTAGTTAGTCGTAATTCTAATCAACCCAAATTCCTTAATTATTAATACACAAGATAATACTGAACAATATGAAATTCACTACATGTATCGGAGACACCTGCGGTGAAGCAAAAGTAACTCAAACGTCTTTTTAAGAGCCAGAACGAGAAAATGAATATCGGGAGAATAGTCTTCCGAAATTTTCATAGAAAAAGGATGAAAGTCCTTTTGGAAAATTTTCTACAAGTTTTCTTTGCCGCAGGTTTAGAAGCGCGACGTTGTCGTTTACCACTAGCATAATCTCCGTAACGAAATTTAGCTCGCATGGCGTCAACCACTGACTACTGCAAAGAGGGCGCTGAATTGCTAGGAGAGATATATTTGCCGGAAGAAATTGTTTCCACGTTTACATAAGATATAAATGATTCCTTATTAAATTGTATATGAAGATTAGAGTTCTTCGTGGCAAGAGAGACCACCGAGTTTGTTTTATAATAAGCTGACAGATTGCTAACCTGGTCTTTTCTCGTTACTGTCTTGCTCCTCAACAAGCACTTTGGGTTCGCTTATTGTCATCTACCGCTACTAGGCTTCCATCCATCCGGAACGATGAAATTCTCGCTTATCCTCCTTTCTTCCCTTCCTTCACTGTCAGATCTCGTATCCTTCTGCCACATCATTCTCCTTGAAGATCGGGGCTCCCACTCGATCAACTACTAACTATGCACCCCTTCAAAAGCAACCCTGTCACACACGCTTTGAATTGTTGGGCGGCAGGCAATGGTGAATCGCATGTGGCTGCTTTTTGATCGAGTGAAATCAAAGTGGTGCCATCTTAAGATTATAATCATATATTTAATAGGCTCCACATTTTATGTCTTTTCGAATATAGCTTTCCTTTTTGTTTATTTTAGAAATATTCTTAGAAGCTGACTTCTTAACATCTTAATAATAATAATAATTACCAATGTCCGTAACCATCAAAGAGAAGAAATAAGATAGAGGGCGTATTCGCCTGCGCATTAAGCGATTTCGGATGCCGACATCGAGGCAAAAAAACCAACTGCGATTTGGGGACGGATGAAAGCGAAGCGGCGCTGTTTACAATGCTAATACCGTGTCGGTTAGCAATTTCAGCTTAGTATTAGAGTAGTGGAACTAATACTATGTTTTCAGGAATATAATTCTCCATAAGGGGAATTGTTATTGCGAGGAGAGGAGAGAAGATAGTGAGTGCCTTTGCGCACTCTACCTTTTTCTCCTCTATGATATTTTTAGAATTTAGCGTAAATTTTATTTGAGGACCGAGAGATGGCATTAATTTGATAGCACATAACAATGATATCAATACAACTTCTGGATCGCTCACCCTATGGCAGAAAACAGCTCCCTCGCGTTCCCGAAATTACAGCCTCAGTGGGTAGAAAGTAATCTACTAGTCGTTCCTGGTTACTAACAAAACTCCCCCGCCCGCCCCCTCATATCCTCCCAATAATATCTATACAACTCCTGGATCGTTCCTATCTATACAGAAAACAGCTCCTTCGCATTCCCGAAATTACAGCCTTAAATACAACTGCCTCAGTGGGTAGAAAGTAATCGAGTTGTCGTTCCTGGTTGCTTAAATTTCTGGAACGCTTTCTGCTCATTAGGTAAGCGATCCATTAGTTGTATTGATATCATTGTCACATAATGGCATTATCAGAGAGCAACAATATAGAGAGGCGACACTCCTTCATTTAAAAAGAAAATGAAAACCTAGTGGCGCCCTTGGACGTCGGGTTTGGTCCAAATTTGGCACAATGTTTCATTACAATGACAATACAATCCAGAATATGAATTTTTAAAAAAACGAGTGAAAGGTTTAAAACTAGCTTTTCATTTGTTTTACGGAAGACGTAAACATTGAAAAACAACTTAAAATAGGCCAAAATCCAAACTTGCAGTAGATTTCTTTAAAAATTTAGAAGCAGCGTTTGAAAAACATTTTGAACTGTCGAAACATCTATCTTGTTTTTTGAAACGTTATGAAAGGCATGAATATACCGAAGGCTGCTGTCCCCTCCCTCAAATGTCACAGATTTCCACCAAATTGAAATATATTACTCAATTGAAGCTACAATAAATGCTTGCAAAATAAGAGAGTGCGGATTTTTGTTTCTTTCAAAATAAACCACGAAAACGAAAAAAATTGAGCGTACATGTTCATACAAGGACTCCATTGTTAAAGCGGTGTATTAATGCGCTTAACGGAACTTCTTTCTTCCACTACTCACAGCAATAAGCACGAATCCACTTCTGGTGAAATAGACAGCAGCAGACGGCAATTGAATGGCTTCTCAAATTTTTAAATAAAGTTCGTTTTTAAAAATAGATCATTACAATTAGCTAATTGCCTTCCAGTAAAAATGTCTAGAGTAATTAATAACCGTTTCCTTAATTTATTATTTCATTTTATTAAATAATTCGGTAATCAAACACGGGGCTGGCTTCATGTGCAACGTCGAATAATACGTTGCGTTGGTGAGGGGGTATGTATCGCGGTGCTTTATAATTTTAAATAAAAATAGTATTCATGGATACCTATTCATCTTATAAATTATTTCGAGACGAATAATTGTACAGCAAAATTAAGTTTTTATGCTTAATAACAGTGCTTTAACTGCAATTCTTTATCGATGGCCGCTAACAAGTTTGCTTCCCCTCTTTCCGCCATGTTTTTTGAACTCTGAGCATTTCCGGGGCGCTTCGCTGCCGCGCAACGCTATCGCTTCCACGGTGTGCTTGCACGCAAAAAAACGGCTATGTGGAGTTCCCTTGTCAGTGAAACTCCTTAATAGAGCGTTTGCATTCTATGAGTGTCGCTTCTCTCCATTGTTGTACTCTGGAATTATTTTGAGTGTATATAACCACTGGAAGTGAGTACCGTACGAATTTAGTGCATTGAAAAAATTATCTTTTGGACCCGTGCTTTCTTCACGGGAGAAATGCTCGTTCAACATAACAATTAATTCATCGAAGCGGAATAGAGTGCTATTCGGAAGTGTTCAGGCAATGACAGCCGGCGAAAGTCACGTACATTTGTTTTGAGGGGGTGCATAGTTAAATGAGATAGCGTATAGTGATGTCTAAATAGGTTGAATAGTAAATGATCATACATTTTTTATTGCTGAATTGTGATATACTTTTATTGGCAGAGTCTGTATATCTAGTTTATGAAAGCATGCACTGTTAAAGGGAAATCATCTTTTCCTAAACAACGTAAGAAATATAAATTGAATGAAACAGACGGGCATTAAAGAAGATTGTGATATCTAGGAAGACAGCTTCTACGAAAATGACGTCAGGCTGGGTTAACCCGTTATCAAAATAAGAGATAAAGTACGCTGGTCTATTTTGGAAAAACAGGGTTAGAAGTCGATACACCTCCTCTGCATCTCTCAAATGATTTGAACAGCTTCTACATGACAATGATATAAAATTACACTAAATAACATCCACTGCTTTACGGGCTATTTTGACGAATCCCTATATAAGTTTATATGCAAAAGAATTGTCAATATGAGTCATCTTTATGTTTAGAAAGATAAAAATTCCATTGTCTAGAATAATCCAGAAAAAATGGAAAACTGAATAACATGGACATGGAAGTCAGCCAGTTTCGATATAAAGTGTATTAGGTGGCAATGCAAATCATAAATATGGCCATCATATCGACCATCCCTTATTGTGCGTTATATATAATTATGAAGGTGAGTACCTTTGACGGTTATGCAATTATTTTAAATAAATTAAATAAATTAAAGTAAGGTTATTGAAAATTCATTAATCTATTATTCGGAAATTTAATTAAAAATCCAAAGACTCGTTATTATCGACACGTTGCTCCATACAAATTGATGAAACTTGATAATCAAATGCATTTCTAGAACTTTATGATATCCTCTATAATTACATACCAGAATGTACTTTCTACCATAAGTGTCTAAATGTTCCACTCGTGTTACGGTTCGTTTCAGCTCCTGAATCCCTTCGTGTTAAATTGTGCCAGCGGATTATCGCAGCAACATTGCAGCAAAGGCCTTTGGTCCATCCACTTTGAAATATTAACGGCAGCTCTGCTATTTCGAATAGCGTGATCGATGTTAATGTCTTCGGTTGATTGGAACAAATCATTCGAGACTTTCCCCCATTAGGTTTCCTCGATAAAAACTCGCGTTTATCACCGCACTTTTAATCGCTAATATTTCAGACCAATATTACTGGCGTTCCAACGGGACCTATTAAAAAAAAGCAACAACGTTGAAATATTTATAAGTCCAATATTTTTTTCGTTATTTCGCATAATTGCTGATGCATTTTTAAAAACGGACTTTAAGAAAAACTTTAATAGCCAAGTAAATTCTATCTACAAGCTGAATATGCTTTAAAATTACAAGTACTATGCTAATTTCATCAGCTTATTTTTATGAATAATGAGGTCAATATTTCAAGGTTCTATGGTTATTCAATTTAGCTTAGTATTCGCTGTTTTTCAAATTTGTGTTTCATGTAAAATGTCATTACTCTTTTCTGACCAACAGCTGGAGAGGAAATGAATGTAAACTTTAAATGGGAGATATTAATCATCTTTTGGTCTCTTATCTTTAAAAGCGTCGGTGAAACCAAAGCTTTAATCAAAGGATTGCGAGTGAAACTCATAAAGCCTGAAGGGACTTTAATTTAACATTCATAAATATAAAACTTCAGGAGGCAAAGGCAAAAAACAACATTCAAAATGTAAAATTCATGAACAAGAAAAAAGTCAATATTTCATGTAAAAGTCTATACTAACATTATCCCCGTAAAAGTTTTATCTTTTTAATTAGATGGCAGGAAACAGGAAAATCTTTGTTCTGAACGAATTTAAAGCGTTTTATTCGTATATGAGAGATTTGTTCTGAACGTAATGCGTGTTCACCATTTTCTCCAAAAAATATTAAGCCAAATGTTTTTAAACCATCGGATAAGTAAACTCTTGCCAGACTTTAGGGGGTGATTACATTAAATGAGGCATTATTTCTTTTGTTACTGCTACTTGCTTGTTTTTCGTCTCGCATAACATGGCGCACATTCCCAAAAAGCATAAAATTACTGAACCAGTATTGAAACCGGAGTGGGAGAATATGTTTTTTTTTTTTAATTGTTCACAGATCGGATTCGAAATGCTTAATATGCAATCGTGTCCTATTGGGGGCAAAAATACAATTCTACCTGACATCGAGAAAATTGTCACATTAAAACGAAGGAAATAAAATGGTAAACTGCCTCGTTTTTTTATTTTATACAATGTCGAATTGACAATTAGCAACTCGACTTTAAGAAACTGATTAACAATGTGCAATAGGGGGGAAGGAAGATTACCCGCGTGCACGGGGACAGAAATCTTGGACAGACCTAGTATAGCCAAAGAGTAGATATAAGAGATCTGCTCAAAACAAGACCGGACTTTTGACATCCTAACTTTATTAACTGTATTAAAACATTATACATGATTGTATCCTTCAATGTAACCCCCCTCCCTGCTTACATTACCCCGCTCTCGTCGTTTCTCCCACTGGAATGTCCCTGGAATTCGATTTTTGGTACAGCACTTGGTTGGCTCTGCAAATTTTGTTTAATCCTATCTATATTTTGAAAACGATGTCTTTTTAAGGTGAATTTCAACTTTGGGAAGTGTAAAAAGTCTGCTGGGACCAAGTCTGGAGAGTACGGAGGGAGGAAAAGAATGGCCACTTCTTTAGCGGCCAAAAAATTGGCCAATAAGCAGATACGAGTGCGTTGTCGAGTGACTTGATGCGTTGTCGTGAAAAGTTTTGGACCCAGTCCTTGTTTATCCATAGCTCCGTCCATCTTGACTTAACAGAATAGTGACTGCATGAGTACACTTTGGCAGCTGTAGATCATCAACGGATAAAGATGTAATGATGCAACAAACAACATTTTGTTATCAGGAGCTCAATCGGTACAATGGTTCGTTCGCTTTGGCAAATGTCCGGTGCTTTTTTGAACAGGTCTCATACTCATATGAATTTAGTCATATATATTCATATTATTAATAAACGAAATATAAAGTACAACATTATTTTCAGTAGGCCTTTGCTTATTTTTGTATTTTTTGTATCTATAAATTATATGTCAATTTAAACGAAAAAGCCTTTCCCTAAGCAAAATCAAGGTTAGAGAATGCTCTCTTCGTAGGTCTACATCAGCAGAAACTCGTACACACTAAACCTAAATTATTTCTAAACATTGATATTTCAAATATATATTTCAAATATCAGTCGTGCAAACAGGAAACTGATAGTATTGTAATACATATGAGATGACGACATTAAATTCAGATGAATTCCGAATTTAGAAGTCGATTCCGTGGAGCTACTGAACATTAACTTCAATCAATGAAAATGCAACTGTGAAATTCTCATGTTTCTAAAATTTCACATGAACTATTTAAAAATTAATATTTTGCACAATGTATTCTAATTGTAGGGTTATCTGTATTTTACATTTTCAAAAGGAGGGCGTAAAATGAAGGATTAACGTAAATTAAGGGAAGATCGCTTTACAAGACGAACGAGGAATTTTCCAACTGCTATTTATTTCACATATTTCCCCCAAAATTAGTTTTAATGATTTATAAATTTAATTTTCTAACCTTTAAGTGACATTCAAGTTCTTAAGTGTGATTCCCGTTATGGCTTTTACGTTTAATTGCATTACTAGAATCTCTTTAGTGTCTTGCTTCTGTGAAACGACTATTTATATCTATGCATACTAATGTCATAATCACATTTGTTATATTATTTCATTTTTTTCGTTGATTCTTGTTCTGACTCTTCCTCCATAACATAAGAATTATCTTCTTTCCAACATGATCCAGTTTGCTTAAAATAGTTTTTAATTTCGCATGGGGAAATTTTTTATTTTATGAAAGTTTAATAAAGTCTACCCCATACCATGAAGATTTCTCTGATTGGCTGTGAAAGTCAGTCCATTAAAGCAGAGAGAGTTAAAGACATCGCGCTGTCGGTTTCACTTTGCACAAATTCGAGAGTGCAAAATTTAACTTCGAAAATGAAGTCGTTGACGATCCAGTTACTGAGAAAATACTTAACCATCACGCTACTTAGGTCTAGTAGTAAAATGTGGGAATTTCAGTTTTGTCTATTCGTAAAGTCCAATTGTTACCTTATATTTGGAAAAATTTTTTATAATAATTTTTATTAATTGTTGCCGCAATAAAACGTAAAATCTAAGGTGCGTCTCAAAAGTTTAAAGAAACATGTTTTTGTCAAAAGAAAAAAAACTATTGAAGATACGTACAAATGCTTTAATTACTGGCTGTACAAAGCACTTAAAAGAAACTCCTGAAAAATTATTCATGAAAACATAATAAAAATAAAAATATTCCAAAAAATGGAATTTTGTGTGTCTCAAAAGTTTAAAGAACGACTGAAAAAACACTGCATGAATTATACAACAGCTTAAATTGAACGACCATTTGCCTTGATTGTTTCAAATACTCTGTTCGGCATTGAGTTTATGAGCTTGAACAATGTTTCTGGTCTTACATTGTACCATGCATCTTCAATTGCCCTTTTCAATTCATCAGTCGAAGAAAATTTACGTCCGCCGGCATAAACTGCATGAGACATGATTCAAGTCTGGGCTTCTTGGGGCCACGTCATAACGTAAATATTTTGTTTTCTGAACCACTCCATTGTTGATCGTGAAGTATTGATGCTAGCATTATCCTGCTGGAACACGAATCCCAAGCCACACAAATGATCACAGACGGGTAACAGATACTGTGTAAGGGTTTCTTGGTATGTCAGCGAATTATCTCTTCCACTGATGAAAGCCAAATTGGTGGTACCGTTGAATGCGAAGTCGCCCCAAACCATGACAGAACCACGTCCTTGTTGTCTTGAGTAAACGGTCTTCGGTTCCTGTCGTAGGTCGTGCCCACCCACCAGGACCATCCAAGTTCCACTTCTTTTCAACACTGAACAACACCGACATCCATTCGTCTTTCCAGACCATGTGTTCTTGTGCCCAACGTAGCCTTTCTTGAATGCGCTTGGCCGTCAGAGGCGGTTTCTTCCATCTTATTTGGAGACAACATGTCCACACGCAATTATTTGCCGGTGTACAGTGTCTTTCGATATGTTTAACCCAGTCACGTCTTCTATCTGGCGAATAGAAAGATTTTGTGTGGCTGCCAGTCGTATAATGAGTCTGTCATCGCGAGTTGAGATAACTTTGGGACGACCAGATCGTAGTTTTTGGTGGAACGATGAACTCCTCTTCAAAACATTATAAACCCCTGCTGTGGATCTTCCAGTAATTGTGACATTAGCAGCAACAGATAGTCCGTTGGCTTTCAATCGCCAGATTTCAGCCACTTCATCGATTGTGAATTGAGATTGGCGAGACATTGTCGTAGGTCAATTGTGAGTGGAAGAAAAGCTTTTTTTGAAAAAAATGACTAGCTCTGCAACAGATTAATACCCTATCACTCGCAAATTTACATATTGGACGTCTCCATTCAGAATCTGAGGGTAATTCTTTAAACTTTTGAGACACGCAAAATTTCATTTTGTTGAATATTTTTATTTCTATTATGTTTTCGTGAATAATATTTTCAGGAGTTTCTTTTAAGTGCTTTTTACAGCTAATAATTAAAGCATTTGTATGTAGCTTCAATAGTCTTTTTTCTTTTGAACAAAAACATGTTTCTTTAAACTTTTGAGACCCACCTTATTTTGAATATGCTAAAGAGATGCGTTTTTCTAATGTAAGCGACAACCCGTCCGTTTCCTATTATTAAATCACATTTGAAAGATTTACTAAAAATTTTAGTGATCTGTGTTATTTACATGATTTACACTTCAAAAAGCTTTTACGAATAATGTAACTATCTTGTCACCTTTAGATGGTGCGCAAAAGTGTCGGCAACTGTTGTGGTTATCAACTGCTCGGAAGATGTACAAGCATATTATTTTTTGAATTTAATCATATTGTTTCTTTCTGATAAATAAATAAACGGTTCATTACACTGAAATAACTGAAATTCTTTTATTTATGATATTTAAATTCGACACAAAGTCGTAAGACCATCGATATTCTTACAATTAGATGAGCATTTCAGATGCAATGCATCCATCAAGATAAAGGAAAAAATAATGAATGATGGATACATTGCATGCGAAATGCCCATCTAAGGATATCGTATTTTTGCGGAGAGCATACAATCGCTCTATTATTTTCGATTTTTTCTATCCACACTGTTTTTGTTCATTGGCTTTGTTTCATTTTGGAATGTTGAATGTATAGACATATGCAGATTGCTTTTGCAGGTTGTCACGAAAAAAAATAATAACTAATATCGAGCATGGGTTCAATATCATTTTTTTCCAGTTAATGCAAGTCCTCACCTTAAAGACTTTCAACAACATTCATCAACTGCAGTTTTAATTAACAACAAACAGCCTTCAAGAACTTCCATAAAAACAAAAAAATATTCAGCTGGGAAACTTTCGATGTTCTAACTATCCTTACAAAAGCATGTGACTTTAGCAGAAATTTAATTACTTTATTTAATTTCTTATTCTATTAAGTTAATTTTCTCAGTAATAAATTTAAAAAAG
Source organism: Rhysida immarginata (assembly GCA_023313115.1). NCBI lineage: Eukaryota > Metazoa > Arthropoda > Chilopoda > Scolopendromorpha > Scolopendridae > Rhysida > Rhysida immarginata. The sequence continues at coordinate 214,888 of JAHWFO010034949.1, read as the reverse complement.
AAAGTGAAAATTAACGTACAAAAATAAAGTTAACTTATAAATTCCATTCTTTGAGTTTTATCTACATATAAACTGAGTGGCCAAAAGTCATGGGAAGGCACTGGATGTGATGTTAATAGCGAGCCGCTCCTCCGCGAGCCCTCAAAAACTGCAGTAACATATCGAGGCATGGACTCTACGAGGTCTTGGAATCCTTCTGGAGAGATATTAACCCACGCATAACTGAAAACAGCTCATAACTGACCATAACTGAATCACGCTCTTGCATGACACAACCTATTTGATACTCAAGATTTATAGCTTCATGGGGCATACGCCACGCACACACGTGTCCATCAGCTCGATACAACTGAAACTGCGATTCATCATGCTACACGCCGCCACTGTTCCATGCAGTCGTTGCGCTCTGTGTCGAGGTGTCAGCAAAAGGACACGAATCGGCCGTCGGCTGCTGAAGCCTTTGTGGTGCATTTGTCTCCGTACAGTCCTGTAGAAATAGGTTCCTCTCGCCCCAAATTCAAATCGGCGGGAAATCGATTCGCAGTAGCCTGTTGATCGTCCCGTATGGCTCTGCTGAGGTGACATGACATCTGTTCGTCAAACATTTGTGGTCGTCCTGTGCGGCGCAAAGCGCGCCCTCGCGACCGTAGAGGCGCCTAGCGGCCAACGTTCGAAATATTTCACTAACGGGACCAACAATGCTGCATTACGGAATAGGGAGTTTACCCACCTGTCTTATACACCGTGGTTCAAACGTAAAGGTGGTTTACGCGTGTGGAAACATTGTCTGCGATATTGAAGATGCACCCTAGGAACTGTTGACTTCAGAAACCCGAATTCTTGTGTAATCTCCCATATGTTATGACCCATGATTATTATACCACGTTCAAAGTCGGTTAATTCGCGACGTGCTGCCTTGTTCACTACGCACTACGCAACAGACTGCTCAGATATTGTGTCTACACTAGTGCCATACGCCGTATCTGACCGCAACATTCCGGAGTCATACATTGCACATCTTCAAATAAGACAATCCTTCCCGTGACTTTTGATCACTCATTTTTAAATTTTCCAGTCTTATAGATTCACTTCATTCCGTTTAGTAATGCGAAAAGCACATGAATCCACATTCAAACATTCAGATTCACTTTAATAAATTACTTGGAAGGAGCTTTTTCTCCGAAAATAAATTTCAAATTCAAAACTTCGTAATACAACGATAGCAGTTTTCAAGAAAAATATAAATTCATCTTAAAAAATAGCTTACTTTGAAGGACTTGAATTCTACTCGTATAATAAATATCTGCATCATATTTTCTATGAAATTAAAACTGGAATTACCCCAGTAACACTTTTTCTTTAACATATACAATATTTTATATAACATTTTATCTCAAACAGCATTTGATTGTATTAAAAATAAAAGTTTAGAAGGTGAAAAAAAAATTCTGCTCCCTCTAAATTCAAATTTTCTACGAAATGAAACCTTTTAATTGTGCGCCTAAAGAAGAAAAACCAAATCAAACAATGGATCTTTCCCACAGAGAAATCGAACGCGGATGAGAAAAGGCAAACGATGTCTTGTTATGTATATTTGAGTCTCATTAAAAATCATTATTTACGAAAGACTTACAAAATTATTTATTTATTGTTTTGTTTTGTTTTGAAACTAAGCACTTATAATGTAAACCTTTGCATCTGCATTAGAAACAGTAGTGCAAAAAAAAAAATCACAAATTCCGCTTATTTAATTTTTCGTATCCTGTCTGTTCTAAACAAATATCATGAATTTTAATAAATCTTCAGCAAACACTGCCTAAAAAGAACTGTGTAATAGAATAAACTTTAGTCCATCAATTTTTAAATAGAATCGATAGATTCAGCCGGTTACGTTTCCTGCTTTAATACGACTGTAAAAGTTTAGTAAAAACGGTGAATATAATATTACACAGACTTTGCGCTCGTATAAAGCGCACAGATTATAAACTTTATCGATAAAATGCATGTAAAGTATTATGTGAATGTACATTTTGATATTGAGAGAGTTCCAATATAACCATAATTCGTTAACAAGATAAATTTTCGATGTCAACTTAATTGATTTAAATATCTGTTTTGTTATTCAAAATCAGATGGCTTATTCAATAAAGTAGGTTATGATTTAAGGGTGGTCGTGGCCTGGTTGTCTCGTCGGTTGGCTCACTTATCGATGGAGTTAAGCAACTTCAGGCGCGGCTAGCTGCTGGCTGGGTGACAACCAGTGGCTTGAGGACTACTGCTGGGTGGGACAGCTATTTGGGGCACAGCTGTTGGGGGACTTTAGTCTAACCCATTTGCTGAGTGACCAGTGCTGGTTGTCCAGCAGCTGGTGATAGCCACTGGATTGTTCGTCCGCCAGCAGCGCTTCCATCTTGAACCCCCCGTACTTCAGAGGGCACGTTAAGCCGTCGGTCCCGGCTGCGACTGTCATCTCGTAGCAGTCGTTAGTTACTGGGATGGCGCAAAACTCCCTCGAAGGAATAAGTGCCACAGATATCGTTCTGCGATAATCTACCCTCTGTACAAGACAAGACAAGGTTATGATTTATTTATGTGGCCGATTTATCTCATACAAGAAAAATGTATTCGAAAAGTTGCAGTAAACTTTAAATTCGATGATTTCAAATACAACAGTGACGATCATATAAGCTACTATAAAACTAGACTGTATAATTAATATCAATATAATATCCTGTCATTTCATCTTCAAGATGGGCTTTCTAAATTTTTGGGCCAGTGGATCCGTTTGCAGAGTATTTTTTACTGATCGACAGACTAATCGAATAATTTCTTGCACATTAGAAAATTCTTTTGTTCTGAGGATTAAAAGAACTCGTAATGACTCACATCCAGAGAAAAAGACTTGTCAAGTGTCCAACGCCTCCATCACGAAGGTGACTCCATCAGGATATGCTGGTTTATTGAATACTAGAACTGCACAGCGATTATCCTATAAGTGATATCTCTCTGCATAAAAGACACTCATCCAAAATGACCAATCCTATATGATAGTGCACTGTCGCCCCAGTAACAGTTACTTGCCACCTGAAATTTACATAGATTTTCAAATCTTGTGAACATATTTTAGGGTGCGTGCTGTGCACAAAGACATTATCATGAGTCAATCCACTCAATGGGCTATATTGACTTGTGTATGTACAGCAAGCATAATTAACGCCTCTATTAGTGAACAGTTAAAACCGAGTTACCAACAATACCTACTGACTGTATTAGCCAGTGCCTTATTTCCAACTCACGTGAAATACATTTAAGATAGGCGGTTAAGATATTCTTTTCAAATATTTCAGCAATACGAGGTGCTACCCAAAATTTCCCGATGTTGTTTTATTTTGACCGAACCGTAAGAGGTACAAAGTTTTGCCGATAGATGTTGTTAGGGGTACGTCTCAGCTGCATTTGTGTCATTCTATACCCTCAGACTGTTAAAGAAGGCTTTTGGTGAATAAGCTTTAGGCCTTCTTTAAACTCAAACATGTGAGTGGTTTAAGCGTTTCAAAGATGGTCGGGAGTCTGTGGAAGACGACAAGCATTCTGGTCGACCGTCAACAAGCACAACTCTGGAAATGATCACGAAAGTTCGTGACGTGATCCGAGAAGACCGAGAATGTTTGTGATCGCCTTGGACTGTCATACAGGATGTTTTGAGACGAATGAGGGAAAACGTGAGGCCCAAAAGGCCAGAGATATGGAAGAAAAAGACTGGCTGCTTCAGCACGACAATGCTCCGGCGCACATATTGCTCGCTGCGAGGGACTTCCTCAACAAAAACAACATGACCGTTGTCCCCTGGCACCCTGCGATTTCTACCGCTTCCGAAAATTAAAATTGCGTTTAAAAGGGCGGCGATTTTACTCCATTGAAGTGATCCAAGAGGAATCGCAGCAGGCGTTAAACATGCTCCAACCTAGGAACTTTCAGGAATGCTTCCAGAAGTGGGAACATCGCCCAAGGAGACTACTTTGAAGGTGACGGTGGAAATTAAAAGATCGGGTAAGTCCCGATGTACATAGAGGTACATTTCGGGAAATTTTGGGTGGCACCTCGTATATGATGACAATCGCAATCAAGATTTTCAATCACAGAAAACGAACGAATATTGATCACATTCAAAAACAACTCGACTGAAGCAAGCACCTGAAATGAAATGCAAATCGATCAATAGTGGAAAAGAATCAAAAATAGAGTTAAAAAGAAAGCTTATGATTAACATAATGACTTATGCTGTGCTCACTGCTTTTGTATTCATCTCTCAAACGTTTGGTCAAAACGCGTATACCTTTCTTAAAATAATTGGTATACACCGCATTGCTCTTAGGTGTGTTTAACATTGGACAATTCTCTTATCCGTTATTGCAATTTATGCTAAAGTGCATCGTTTGGCAAAAAATGACAAATAGATTAGACTTCCTTATTATGTACGAATCATATACAGAAAGTAACTCCCGTTTGCAAATATTGCAGTTTCAACGCTGCGGTCACGTTTGCGCAGATTTGCGCTCAATTCTTTTATCCTTTAATATAACAAGCCGTTTTGAAATCGTTAGTTCGTGTTGACGCTCATTATTTTAACATGTTTAAAACAGTCGGGCCAGCAGCCGCCTGTGAAATATTGTTCATCATCCATTTCGTGACTGCAAGGAATGCGAAATTGGGAGAACAGCCATCATCAATTGCAGTGTTGTGTTTCTTCATGACAATGCCTAACCGGAGTTCTCCCAAAAAATTCAGGATTTCAACAGGCTGGAAGAAATTGGTTATTCCCCAACAGCTCGGACTTAGTGATTTTCACTTATTTCTTTATCAAATAAGTTCCTTGGAGGTGCATTACCTCGATGATGAGTAAGACTTATCATCAAGCGTGTTTGTTTATGAAAAAAACGTGTCACTTAATAATGCGTTCTTTAATAATAGGAAACAATTGGAGAAGTAGTTTAATGCATAGAGAATCCAATGTAAAAAAATAATTTAAAATAAATTTTTAACAATCTACTGGGACTTACTTTCTGTCTGAAGTGCCAAAATATTAAATAAAGTGAAAATCTCAGTTAATGGGCTAAGAAATATAATGGAAGATTGCTAATGAAAAATAACCTATTTTCAAGAAAATCATCTTGGAGATGAATTTTGGGGCTGTTCTGACTTTCTTCTTCCAAAAAACAAAAAATAAAGACGCAATATTATAAACTGATTTGTTACTTCATAACGCCCGTTTTTCTTATAAAGCTCTCACAAGCTGCTAATGTAAAATAAAACGCTTTTAAAGTTGTTATGGCACGATAACGTCAGCATTAGAAGAAAAGGATTAATTTAAGAGAAAGATCATGATTTAGTGGGCAGGGCCTATATAGATAGATGACATGAAGAAATTGATTGTCAACGGCCCCAGTAGTGAGAGTTCCCATTTTAACTGATTGGTCGGTGATTGCTTCTTCTACTTGAAAGAAGACGACGGCGCCGGGGTTTCGCTTCCAAGTCCTGATCAGCGCACTGTATCTAATGGGGGCAACCCACTGCGATTTGAAGTGCCCTGTCAAAAGGCAATTGCCCCTACCATAATCTCTCTTTCCAACTTACAACATCTTTGTTGGGTGAATGGTTTCCAAGGGAAGTCGATATTTCACTCCTGCCATTCGAGAACTATGATCAAAACTTTTAATCTCAAAGACTTCATTGTTGAACACCGTTGCAGTAATTTTTATTTTGTATGTGAACACGTTCTGTTCAAGAGATATCCAGTTTCGTTCAGACTTGATAGGAAAAAAATTTATTCGTTTTCTTACAGCTTTAAAAACACTTATTCAGGATGTCCGAAAAGCATCTTTACACTCTTTAAAAAAAATTAATAAAAATAAACTAACAAGGATATGAACTTACGGTTTTTGTATTCAATAAAGTTTTTTTTTTAATGAAATGAACAGTAGATGGCGTCCCATTTGTGATAACTGATGATATGAAAAGTCGAATTAATGAACAATCAAGTAAAATAGCATTTTTGTGTGTTTTTTTGCGTGTTAAACTGTCCAAAACTTGATTTGGGTTGAATTCTCTTCTCTTTCTGAGATCTTCAGTTCAGAGCAGAAACAGGTAAAACAGCGCGCAAAGTTTGATGAGCAATCAAGGACAACAAGATGATTCTGAGTTGAATTCTCCTCTCGTTCTGAGATCTTCAGTTCTTACTTGTTTTCTAAAAGTTTATAGATACTTTCAGACACTCTGTAAATTTACAACACAATCAAAATCCTGGTCTCTTTATTTAAAGATAAACTCCACGGAAAAAGTCGACTTTATTATTATTTTTTTGCTTCATAACATTAATCCAGGTTAATAGAGTATTTATCATTCAAAATTTTTCGATTTTTCCTAATATTTTATTAAGAAAAATGCCTCGGAAAATTGAAAATTTGCGTGAATCTTCCATTCCTTCTCCACAGAACACGGCGGAACAAGCTGTCATTTCCTGCCGCGAGAACCTCGGGGAATTTCGTCGCCGAGATTCTAGTCGCTGAAAACGATTTTACATATTGTAACATTTTGCTAACCTGTTTTATGTCGGAATGCCTTCAATTTGTTCTCTGTTTGGATGTGTAAATAGACAGTCAGATAGAAATTTCACGTTTCATAGATTCCAGAATCAGAATCGATTAAAAAACAGTGGATTAGTTTTTGACAGCGAGGGAACTGGTATCCAACTCCAAACAGCATCGTGTGATCATTTTGAAGCGTCTTGCTTTGTCTACGCATCCGCCATTTAAAATTCAGTATCAATTCAAACAAGAAATTCTCCGAAACTAGATCACGTATAAGGTGGAACTAGATGCTCTACCAACTCTAAACGGGCCTGGCGTTCTTCAAGAAAAACGACGCAACAGCACTCGTTAAACGCCGAAGGAATGAGGAGGTAGGCCTATCTATCTTCTGCGTAAGGCACGCGCCGCCCTAATGTGCACACGCCGACGCGGCAAGCAGAAGATCCCGTTTCACGGTTTAATGCATAGGGTTGTATATCGCAGAAGTTGCAGTAGCATTTAATTTTGCTAACGGCCCTTATATATCGCTGTCACTGTTATCAAAATCGCAGTCATCACTACCGCTCTTGTTTCATATTCATAGTCCATTGCGATGCCCAACTGACAACTAACCGATAGCGTCCAATGTGTGACGTCACGAATTCGAAACTCCTTCGCACTTCTCGGCAACTTGTGACGTAACAGTAGCCGAACCATAGCGCCAGGGGGAGGGAAAAATGAAAGTTTTTTTTAATATATATTTTATCAGTTTAGAGTACGAATTGAAAATTTTTATAAATGCTACGTTGTTATTGAGACTTTCATCTTTCATTTTAAACAAAGATGTTTTGGGTGTGGAGTTTACCTTTAAGTTTAATTCCCAGAATTGAAATCAGAAAGAAAATATATTTTACACTAATTTTTTTTTTTTTTTAAATTCAGTTCTATTCAGTTCTTCCCGGTATAATCAGAAGCCTGGTTTTCATATTAAGTTAATATGCTAACATTTTACAATTTGGGAAATGGTGGAAAATTCCACATAGGAAGAGGAGTTAACGTTCCCTGGAATGGGGATCGATCCGAAATAACTTAATTAAAAACTGGATTATTAAGAGGCAACACGATAGTTTGCATAATAAAAACAAAGTGAAACTGTTCAAAGCCTTTTTCGCGTTCATCTTCAGTGAGAAACCGATTGTGCATCCAAACTACAGTCCAAAAGGAAATCCTAACGAACGTGAAGTAATACTTGGTACAAACACCAAACGGAAAGAGCCTTTTACTAATTCAACCACGTACTGGTCTCTGTAACAGATGGCAGCAAGTCGAAAGTGTTGAGAGCCATTCTCTTCTCTCCCTTTCTCTCACACTCATTCGTAAAATGCATTTTCCATCTTTTTCGCAAGAAGAGAGAGGGGAAAAAAAATCTTCCCTTGCATTTTCTTCAGCAAATTTCTCACGACGCATGCACACTGTGGTTCCGGTAATTTCCTCGGCTGTTACGATCAGCCAACGATGAATTTGCGGACATCTGGATCTGTTCACTGCCGATAAACATGCAATGAATGTCTCACTCGCCATTTGCGAAAAACCCAAACCCATTTCAACCTTTCTTTCTTGCTCACTCTTCTCTACTTAGTCATCGGATGCAAACCCCCTTCCCAACCTCCTCATCTCAACTGATCTTTTTCTTTTTTTCACGTACCCTCAGCACTCATCCGGTTTCCGCCTCCTTCCCTCAAATGCCCTCTCTCAAGTTTCCCGTCTATCTCCTTTTTGGTCACAGTCGAAACACACAGGGGAAATTCTGTCCGCCAAGTTTTATACTTTTGCGCCTGAAATAGCTTTGCATTTTCGGACGAAATTACATTAGCCGAGGATTGCTCGGAAACGTCGTTTGCCTGCTAGAAAAGAAGGAAGATAAAGGAGGGACGTGTGGGTGGAAGGAAGGTGTCGCCGTTTTGTCGATAATGAAACGATCCGTTTATTCTGCAATTTCGTTGGCCCCTCTTCCGCTCTACCCCGCCATCTTTCGCAAACAAATTGGACTATTCCATTTACTTTCTCAAGAATGAACGGCGTCCCAGCCAGTAAATATAGGAAGAAAATTTCTCTCTTGAAATATAATCTAACGATGAATGGGATTCCATAAAACAGTCGCTCGGAAAAGACCAAATTTTTCTTATATATGAAACCATGAAGTCGGCAACCCAATGGTTAGGAAAACGCGTGCCTCGTAAAACACTGGTGAAAAGAACATTGGGGCCCCCCAAAAATGCACCCAATGAAAATTCTTCGGAAAGAAAGAAAAAAAAATTGTCCCTCGTAAAACGATTAGGAAGGACGTGGAAGGGTGAGGATAAGAAATCCCCCGCTGAATAGGCTCTCAAAGGCATAAAAGGAGGCCAGTGGCGTCAACTTATGAGCAAAATAAATTTTCACATATGTCAAATATAATGCTTCTGGATCAAAACTCACGCGCATTCAACGGCGAAAATCGAAATGATGCGGCAGCGAAACGAGACAAATAAGCCAAATTTATAAATGAAAACTTTTAAGCGAGCATTTTTAAGATTAAACGAAAGATATAGCCCAGTTTATAAACAGGAAAATAAAGTTTTTTGCATGGTTAATAATTTATTCATATCATATCAAATAAATACATAAAGGGAAGTCAATTTTCGAAATTACTGATCGATATACTTTAAGTCAAACAAATAATAATGGCATTAACTTTTCCAATCAATATATTTTATTAAAACAATAATAATGTTCTCTTCATTTTCAATTCGTATGTCATTTGCAGGAATATAAATTTATTCTGACCTCTTGGTTAAAAACGACTTTCACGTAAAAACATTATTTAATACTAACCACGCCTGCGCACACGACTTAAGGCTTGCTTAATAAGTCCGATCGGTCGTGATCGGTCAAAAGCGGTTGCAAATTTGCTGTCCCTAAATTAATGATCAAGCGTGTCCCAAAAGTGATCGACCGCTCTCATTGTTTACGAAAGCCGCATTCGTCGTAGGCCTGATCAAGTGAAATCGAAATGGTGGAACAAGTTCAAGCAATTCAATTCTTTCCGTGTAAATAGATAATTAAAAAAAATTTTTATAGTAAAGATGCATAATTAAATATCCTTAACTAAGAAGGGAATGAAGCTAATGTAGGAAATGAGCCAGGAGATAAAAAGCAGTAAGGAATTGTGATAACAAGAAAATTTTAATCTTAAACGTAGGATCGAGCTCTGATGACATATTTTTAGTTTCGATTGATCACGAGCAACCTGTGTAATCTGAGGTACTAAGGATGTTTCCTTTAAGCCCGACCGGTCGCAACGTTCAAAATTGATTGCGAAAATCCTGTCTAAAAAGAATGACCGGTCAATGTCGGGTTCTTCCTGGTCGAATGGAATCAGAATGGCGGACAAAATTCAAGAAATTCAAATCATTAGCTGCCTGATGCGCGATAAAACTTTTTCCAGCAATAAGGACGCCTAAATACTAGGTAATCACATAAGTTCTTGCCGTTTTTAATTCCGGAAAACAAAATGATGTACACAAAAAGTAGCGATTCGCTTGTCCCCAAAGTAATCCCCATTGGCATCTAGCACCTTCTGCCAACGTGTCTCCAGTTGATCAATCCCCTGGCTATAAAACTTGCCGGTCTTGGACTCAAAGAAGTCCGTGAGTGCCTTTCGGAGGTCTGTATCATTGGTGTAAGATTTTCCACGAAGATGGTTGTCCAGAGAATGGAAAAGGTGATAATTCGTTGGACCAAGATCTGGTAAGTAAGGTGGATGACACAAAGTTTCCCGACCAGGGCGCTCTCTGGTTTCCCTGGCCACCCGCGCCACATGTGGCCAGGCATTGTCATGAAGGAAGAGTACCCCTTTGCGATTAAGCAATGCTGGCTCCTTCTGCTGCAATGCATGTTGCACACGTTCCAGCTGCTGGGAGTACAGATCCCCAGTGATGGTTTGGCCAGCTAATAGCAGCTCATAGTGAACCATTTGGCGTCTAGTCCACCACTAGACTACGGGGTTCATCAGAAATGGCAAATGAACTGTGTCACGTAACCTTGTAAAAACGCAGTGGAAGAGGAAAGTTAGTAATATAAGACACAGTTAATAACATTACTGAATAATCTTTATTTGAAACTATCAAACAAAGTTATTAAGTCCCCTTCTAACACGAAGGAGGCTGGAGGGTGCAGTGACCCATACACAATAAACAGTTTGGATAAAGAGTAGCGTATTTATACATAAGAAAAGACGAGCTGTATGAGCTACATCCCTTTTTTTCTAATTTATACAATTCTAAAAGAAAACCTTAGTTTTTAGTCCAAAATATGATTATGATGGACGCCAAGCCGTGGCGATCACAACTTCTTAAATAAGTGAAGAACGGACGTTGTTCGGATGCACTCAAAAGAAAAAGGAATGACCCGCCACCGTAACGAAAACGGCGACCCAAAAGCGTTAAAGGCTACGCTTGAGGAGTGGCATCTGGATTGTAGGGTACGATGCAGCCCAGACCGTCCTCGACGTAGGCTTGAAACCCCCAAGGGGCAATAATGTGGAAATTTGGATAACGATGTCCTCGCTCGAAGTGGAAGTCTTGGCGAAGCACAGCGTAGAGACACTCCGGCAGACCTATGGCTGAGGTTATGGCGTGGAGTCCGTGGGCGGACGCAAATGCTGCCGTGACTGGTAGTCGGAAATCGTTCATCCACGTCGAATAGCACAGTTCCTGCCTTGGCACCCGGCTAGGTTCGACAAGGGCAAACTTCTTTGGCCGAGGACACTAACCTGGGTTCGACTCGGCATCTTCAATGTCTTTATCCCATAAGTAGTCGTCGCTCGGTGACAAGTTCCCTTGTTGTAGCTCGTCGACCAGCAATGGCTGTCCTTCTCGTTCCGCCTTCCCTTGGAACACAGACGTTCTGGAAAAGTATAACAACACAGTATTAGCCGCTGTTGGTGGGGGCATTAACTGTTCGCGGCGAGAGATATTCTCATGAGAAGGCTCCGTAGATGCGCCGTCAACCTTCACGTCGGCGAAGGATTTCGTCACTCCCGTCCTACTCCTCTAGCTCGTAAAAACATAAACGACCGGATCGAGGAATGCCAGAACCTGCGTCCACTTCGTATCGCTTTCCGCTCACCTCTCCCCCAATCCAACTTTTTTTCTCTCTCTCTCAATTTTAGTTGCGCCGCCACGCGCTTACGCCTACGGCGCTTCCTCCACAGTCTTTCTTTATTAATTTTAATTGTATTGGTAACTGACTGTAAAGGAAAATGACCCTCCTTGCCAATAGATGGAGGCAGCCGATCTGATTGAAAGCAGACGCCCTTCGCGCTACTCTCTTCGAGATGGAGAGCCCGCAGCACAAAGAAGTTTGGGTCCTTCACTTCGAATACTGCGAATGCGCAACTACCGTGTGGGGCAATTTTTGCCGAACTTTCGGAACTGAAGCCCGCACAGCTCAAAGCATTAGATGTTGGCATCAAATGAAGTGACACCAGATATGCTTCAGCAAATATGGTGATGAATTTGAGTAGAGAATGAACATGTGCTGTGCAACTGGCGGGAGGCACATCGAACGCTTATATTCTGAGCACTTTGCAACCTGGCCCACTTCTGTAAGTTGACTTTTTAAAAAAATATATATAGAATTTTGAAATTGGAAAAAGACTTTTGATACACCCTGTAAAATAAAAACTAAATAACAAAAACTAGTTTGGAGTGACCCTTCCATGTTTTTTGCTTTGAGTTTCAGTTTTTTTTTTAGTTTTTCATATCTTTTTCCGTCTTCTAATTTGACGGATAAATTCTACATTGGCGGGAAAAAATTATATGTATTTCGGATTATAACTATAGAGAACTTTCACTATCGTTGGTCGTGAAGTGTTTTTCTAAATTGGGATGCCAGAAGGCGTGTAAAAAGGTGGGACTGGTAATTATATCTTATAGTCATTTAAGGTGTGGTCAATAAAAAAAGGTAGTATCAGTTGATAAATTCACTTTCCTATGCTATTCCATCATTCGCTAATACTGTAGGTAAAATCTCTCTCAACAAATCTTCATGTGGGCCATATCACTTGGACTATTTTCAGGCTTGTGGTCCATGGAGAGACTTTCTTCATATGTGATCACTCTCCTTTATCCATCCATTCATCCATCCTTCCATCCATCCACTATTACCAAGAGCACAATGTCATTTTCTATTATTATTACTAGAAATTCTGTCAGTGTGATCTTTTATAGACTCGGTTCTTGTAAGAGCTTCCCCGAATTATTTTGGTTCAATTTTGTGTTCCCCTTCTCCTTAAAATTTTTTAATTCAGTTTTCTTGCATCTGAATGGTATTTTGTTTACGTGTAGCCGTTTGTGGCGGCGTGTTTTGATTTGCCAATGGACTTTGTGAGAGTGGGTGATTGTTTACGAATGCGCTCGGAGAGATAGCAACAACGACTGCCTTTAAAAAAAAGGGGGATTTTCGCCACTATAAATGATTTCTTGGCTGAGGACGCAAACATTTGAAAAGTTCGAAAGCATAAGAAAATTTAATAAGAGTTTAAAAGCTCTCTTCGGAGCACTTTAACCGAACCCCTATTGTGGAAGCGTAATAACTGAAACCGACTCAATGACTTTCAGTTTAGGCATCACCTCCTTTATTACTTCAGACACGTCTTAATAGCAGACTTCTATTGTTGTGTTTGGAAACACTAGAGTCTCTCAATTTTCTCACAGGAGCTCGGGGTCAACGAAATAACGGGTCCCAGCCGTAACCACCGAGAGAGAAGGCCTCTGCGATGAAACATAATACATTGTTACATCATCATAAATAGGGCATTGTTATTCGTATTTCTACTAATAATAAGCCATAAATTTGCCCTAACTCGTAGCCGACGAAAAAGACAGGCCATGGCGCGGAAAAGTCACCTGATCATCCTAGGCTGAATAACAATGTAACCCTCATTGTTTCCATCTTGGATTTTAAGAATCAGTATTTTTTCGTTTGTTGAAAACAATGAAGGTTGGATTGTTGATCAGCCTACCATGGTCAGGTGACTTTTCCGCGCCGGGGCAACACCACCTAAAGAGAAAGCCTGAGCGCGGAAACGTCATACATTGCTAAAACGTCATAAGTAGTCATCTTTAATCGCATTTCTACCAATAACAAGCCTTAAATTATGACTAAGTATGATGATGTAACAATGTATGAAACTTTCGCGCTCAGGCTTTGAGTAGAGGTGGTGTTGGCCGGGGCGTGTCTTTTTCGTAGGCTACGGCCCTAACTATGATGATGTAACAATGTATTACTTTTCATCGCAGAGGCCTTCTCTCTTGGTGGTTACGCCCCAGCGCGTAAAAACAACACCTAACATAACCTCTCTCTATTATGGCAACAATTCACACCTGACCATATTAGTCCGGGCAACAATCCAACTTTCATTATTTCCAACTGTATACGGGGTGTTTCATAATTAGTGTCCCGTCTTTAGGTCCAAATAACGACTCAAGGGGAACAGGTGGGGGGGGGGGGGGAAAAAAATTTATTATTTTGTTTTAATATCCCCTAAATCATAATAAAAACATTTCGCGTCCCGGGGGGTGAAGGGTAAATTTTGAAAATTTTAATTTTGTAGGGGTAGGGGTTAGACCCCTTGTGTTATTTAGAAAGTTGTAGAGCATCATGTAAAATGTGGGTTTAGCAAAAAACCCGGTGAAAAAATCTCATGCCCTGCCCCCTTTCTCGAGTGAAGGGTATGGCTAGCCGATGTGGACAAACACCATACTTATTAGAAAACAGTAGGGCCTACATTTGGAAAATTAATGAGAATGAATGAAAAAATTAGGACCCATTAGCTTTTCAGGGTAACGACTCATTCATTTTCAAATGTACTGTTTTCTATTAAGTAATAAAGTTCTAATAAGTTTCTAATGAGTTTTTCTGTTTTTGTCTACATTAGCTAGCCACCATAACTTTCACTTTACCCACTCGGTAAAGGGCAGGGGATGAGATTTTTTTTCACCGGGTTTTTTGCTAAACCCACATTTTACATGATGCTCTACAACTTTCTAAATAACACATGGGGTCTAACCCCTACCCCTACAAAATTAAAATTTTCAAAATTTACCCCTTCACCCCCAGGGACGCGAAATGTTTTTATTCTGAATTAGGGGATGTTAAAACCAAATAATCAATATTCATTTTCCCCCAATCTGTTCCCCTTGAGTCGTTATTTGGACCTAAAGACGGGACACCAATTATGAAACACCCTGTATAAAAATTGTTTCTAATCACAATGGATTATAAAATGGATAGCAATGTTTTAATTTGAACATAACATTTTTACAGTAATGCCTTTGTTTTCGTTTAAATTGATGAAAAATTTCCGTTTTTTGTCTTTTCTTTAAATTAAAACACACCATATTTTCAATGCCTCTGTCTCATAAACGGTTGGATCAATTGAAAAATACCAAAAATAAAACGTTTCTCAAATGTTGTGTACAATCTGAAAATACCATTAAAAAGAGGGGTTTTCATTGCACATTTCAAAATTGACTTCCACATACGAAAATGGCATCGGTTTTTTTTTTTTGAAATGGAATGTACATAAAAACCCCCGACATATAATTCTTCCATTGAAAGTACTCTATCAGATTTGTATTTCAGAAGTAAGCTATTGCTTCACTTTAGGTGAGACACCCTGTATGTCATATAAAAACATGAATCCCCGTAACTCAGATCACAGCGAGCCAATCGAAACTAAACAACATTTCGAATTTCAACCTTCTACATCAAAAAATGAAGAAAATATGAAGGGGACAGACAGACGGACACGGTAATACCAATACGTAGCTCCGTTCTCCGCTACTTGAAAATTCTGCGACCGCATTGACCTCTGGGAGTTGTTGCCGCTTCTCACTCCCAACTTTCGACGTAGTCATAAACTGTTTGACGCTTGCCTAGTGCATTTTTGACAGCTGCACGTTTATTAGTTTTAAAAAGTACCTAATATTCCCTGGAAATTTAAAACATGCCTAATTCCCAAGATCCTCTATTTCTTCCCGACTCTTGAAGCTAACTCCAAGATCGTTTGGAGATACACATTACAGGGGCCAAATTAATAGGCAGTAGACAATTAAACAGGATTTAGACAGAATTTAGCGAAAGTAATCGTAGAAATATGAAGATTCGCAAACCAACAAAGCTGCGGAGTAAATGAAGAGTAAGTAATCGGCTTATGAAGGTTAAAAAAAAAGTACTTTTAATACACGTAGTTTCTAAAAGCATTAATGATTAAGTGAGAGAAAATTTAATTAATTTACTAGTCATTTCACGGGTAATTAGTGTTAAATTTATTTACGCTTTAATGCGGTTAATAATACTAGGCATGAAGGAAGATTTTAGAGTTTGCTAAGTAGTAATAAATTAACACCCTGTCAAATACTGTAAACATTTCGGCTACATAGAGTAAAAAATGCACTTAAAGATGAAACATTAGACATTTCCTCCCTTTAAACTTTCAACGGCTCTTTGATAATCTTGAAGTCATTCAACATTGGAATACTTCCAAGTTGGCGGCGCCTTAATAAAACCATTTTCTATAATGTGTGAAATTTGTATTCACCCGAGTTCTCCAACTTTTAACATTGCCCCAACTGGAAATGTAAAGAAAAGAATCAAAGTTCTAATTTCTAAGAATGTTTAAGCGAAATCGATAGGAAATATTAAAATGCTAACAACGTTATCTGGGAAGCGATATTTTTCCAGATATTCATCAAGAGTTTCTGGAAATACATTTATCACGTGAAGAAGCGAGGGATGGAATTTTACAAAGCCAAACATGCGATGGAACCATTTAATAAACCATAAATGGCAATTTCGAACCGAAACAAAATTTTGTTCGTTTAAAATAGACAAGGGTGAGGAAAAACAATTCTATTTTCGCTATCTATAAATCACGCGAAGCTTTATTCGAAATCATTAAGAATAATTTGCAATTTTATTGCACAGAATTAACACCCCCTCAAAACGGAGTAGAAGGCTGGGAAAACTGAAAACGTATACCACCACGACGACCAACACAGTGGCAATGGTCGACGATTCTGCGAAATGAATCGCATAAATCACTCGCGTGTGGAAACGAAAATGTTCCCTGATGCAACTTAACTGAATTAAATTCTTCACTTATTATTCATTAGCGGAGGCTATTTTTTTTCTTTTTCATTCAGTCACCTCCCCACTCCATTCAAACTTTCCATATGGCTGTAACAGTTAGCACATTTCATCACAAATGAGATCGCTTTCGAATCAGATTTCACGTTTTATTATGGACCTTGCAATAACAGCCAAGTTTCACTAAATGTGTGTCTTTTTTATAACTCCTAAATTACAAAAAGCGAACCTGCGTTGTAACTTTATTACTATCGTGTGGAGTTCATTTGCACTTTCTAATTTGGTTAATGATTTCATTTTCATAAGTAGATGCAAATGTTTTAAACATGTTTCACAGAGTAACAACAACCATTTATTATACGACGTAATGAAATAATAAACTTTTCTTGTTCTTTCCAAAAAGAAAATTAATGAGCAAAAAAAAACGAAATACTTTTTTTTAAAATAACCAAATCTTATTCGCAAGACGATTTAAATCTCACTTTCGTTCATACATTATACATATACCTGCATCCGAATTACTAATGAAATGTGATGAAGACTCGATGACATCTGAAAAGGCTTGTGAAGAACAGAAAAACTTTAAGTGTACAGCGACTGACAGATTCATTCAACACGGGCTGTTCTGCAAATCATATCCAAGCAAATTACACATAAGGAATTGCAGAAAATTGGTAGAAATAGCCACAAAGAAATAACAGTTTTCGGAGACAGAAACGGAAAATCGTCTTTGATAATGAGAAGAATGGCTTCTTTTGACTATAGATGACTGGAAAAAGGTCATATTCGGAGGGGTCATCTTTCATTCCGTTTCTTAGCGACAAAGGATGTGGTAGAGGCCTCAAGAATCAATGAACCCACTTTGCCAAATTCATACTCTGAGTGAGCATATTATTATAACCACCCTGTCAGTATCTCGTTGGGCCACCTTTTGCCTTTAATACTGCGGTGATTCTTCGTGGCATTGATTCCACCAGAATTTGGAAGATGGTGGGAGGAATCTGACACCATGCCTGATGGATAGCACTGTCTAGTTGTGCTAGATTGGACGGTGGTGGATCCAGCCTTCTGATGGTTCGTTCGACTTCGTCCCACAAATGCTCAATTGGAGTGAGATCTGGGAATTGTGGGGACCACCGAAGTAAGGTAAAGTCCCCCTCATGTTCGAGGAACCACTCCTGCACAATACGAGCTCTGTAGCATAGCACATTGTCTTGCTGGAAGTAGCCATCTCAATTGGGGTACGCCAGGGTGGACTTGATCGGCGACGATACGGAGGTATGCTGTACCATCCAGACGTTGTTCAACACGTATTAACGGACCCAACGCATGCCAGCAAAACATTCCCCAGACTATAACACAGCCCGCAACGGCCTGAAGGGTTGTACTCATGCACGCGGGGTACATGCTTTCGTGCTGTTTCCGCCAGATTCTCACGCGGCCGTGTGCATGATGTAACTGGAATCGTGATTCGTCAGACCACATAATTTGTTTCCACTGCTCGATAGCACAGTCCTTGTGCTCCTGAGAGAATTGGAGTCGTTTCCGCTTGTTGGCTGCGAACAGCAAAGGTGTGCGGACAGGTCTTCGGCTTCCGTATCCCATGCGCTGCAGTGTGCGGCGGACAGTGCATTCAGAGACCGTTTTGGAGGAGCCTGATTAAGGTCAGCAGTGATTTGATGCACAGTTGCCCTTCTGTTACATTTACCAGTCCTGACAGTCTCCGTTCTGTCCGATCATCAACCATCCGCGGGCGGCCACAACGCGAACGTTCAGACCCCGTCTTCCGGCTAAACGTCCAGTCTTTAAATACTTTAACGACGGCTGCTCTTGAGCACCCCACGAATGCTGCTGTTTCGCTGATACTCGCTCCATCGCTCCGAACACTTACAATCATCCCGCCTTCGAAGGCTGTTCGAAGTCAGTTCACCCAAAGATATATATATGTATACACAGGGTGTCCGGAAATAAATGGTAAATATTCATACACGTGAGAGAACATGTATAAAGAAGCATTTTTATTCCTATGAACATGGTGTCGCAAGCCAATCCCCACAGAGATACAGGGGGATTAAAGTATGTTGCGCTGCCTGATTGTTGGCGTCCCGCGAGCGACTAGGCAATGTGGTGCAGCCCACATTGGAGCCTACAGACCTGTTCGAAGGTGTTGATGTAATGGAATAAAATCAAGTCACATCACATAACAAAAAAAAAGTAGAAATAAACAAATAAGACACCCTACAAACTCTGTAGGTTCTTAAGGTAACATCTTGACGTAGACTATGAGCAATGCACATCAAGGCGTACATCCATGCTGTGGGTAAAAACAAATGTGAACAAAACAGACGCCACACAAATGTCCATTGCGTGTCAAGACTCACAGCAGGTGTTCAAAGGTCCGGCCATGCGTTTGCACGCACAGGTTACAGCGCCGTAGTAGCGACTCCCGTGCATGACATAGTACATTCGGTTGTTCGCGGATTGTTTCACCAGAATCCACCAAAGGGAAATAAAAGGCGGGACAATTGACATCTCTTGAACAGATGTGGGCTGCACCACATTGCCTAGTCGCTCGCGGGACGCCAGCATTCAGCAGCGCAACACACTTTAATCCCCCTGTATCTCTGTGGGGGTTGGCTTGCGACACCATGTTCAAAGGAATAAAAATGCTTCTTTATACATGTTCTCTCACGTGTATGAATATTTACCATTTATTTCCGGACACCTTGTATAAAAATTCATTACTGGATTTCTGTTTCTGTCCTTTCTAATTCATCCATGTTTTAGTGATCGAATTCATTACAATTTATTCCAAACAGACTATAATTTATTACAATACAGACCTGTAATTAACGAATTAAGCAGATAACATTATGACATCAGAGTATCTGTCTTCAAACATCGTTCATTTGGAGATTATTAGGTTCTAACGTAATCGCCTTTGATAACAAGTTAAATAATCAATAGCTTTCTTCAAGAAAACAAAGTCACTGATGATAACATGAAAGATAATCGTTTTATTTTTCAAGTTAATCATGAGAGCTGAAGCTGGCTTGTCTTAAAAGAACTTTTTTCACATAATTTTCAACCGAAAGAAATTATGTTTACGTTTCGCATTTGCTCCGACACTTGAGACAGATAATGAACTTTAATGTTAATTTCCAATAGACTTCTCAGGATAATAAAAATCTTGTTTACTGTGGAAACGAATCATGTTTATTTTGATCTAATGTGCATCATTATGAAGTTATAGAGCAATTTTACATGACAAATGAGGAAAAGAAGCTTTTTAGTTAAGTAATATATTCTCTTTTTCTCGACAATGGGCAAACACAGAACTTATTTGCTCTTGATTGATCCTCAGTCCGCTTACAGAGATCAAAATTCGTAGCCTTCTCGAAATCTGAGATATTCGTATTTAAAGTAGAAAGCTTTTAACGAATGGATGAAATATCGTTGACAGTTGTTTCTATGTAATTTTACACAGGAAAAAAATATAATATTGCACTTATCGTATTCGAGATCATTTACGATGTAATGATGATGAAAATGAGAGACAAAAAAATTTAATTGGAATTTCGTGAAGATTTGCTTGTATTCAACGTAGCCATGGAAATGAATGCTTTTGTTTAGCTCATTATGTTGATCCTCACGACAATGAATTACATTGATATTTGCTTTCTATATTAGATGTCATTATTTTATCTATTACTCATAAATCATTCAAAATAGCTTTAGAGTTTGTAATGGTTGAAAATTTGACACGAATTTCATTTTCTATATTGAAATAAAAAAATAATACAAGGGTTGGAGAAAATGATGAAAGACCTCCTTGTTAGTGGTATCTGGCACACGACTAATGACATCGTCCTCTCCAAAATAATAGACGCCGCTAACATTAGTCATAATCGTGTTTTCGCTCTGTTTCATGCATCCCCATGAAAGTCGTGACGCAGTTGCCTTATGATGATCGACTTTGACAATTTCCAAAGAGGCAAATAAATGGCTGCCGCTTGCTAGTGAACCTGTGACACAAGCCTTCAATTACGTGATTAAGAGCTATAGCATGGAAAGTCGAAAGCATACATTATTAAAGGCAAAACAACATCTGCTAAATCCCGCAATGAACGGAAGCGTAAGCTGAAAACAGAACCCGACGAGAATTAAAAAGGATTTGACATCTGAGAAAACAACTTCTCGAAAGTGATTACAGAGTGAATCTACATTTCTATCAATCCGTTTGTACCAAAACATTATGGAAAGAAGTTCTAAAACAATGTTAATGGTGGAGTTGGAATCGTCAAGCCACTCATAACCCCAGAGAATGCAGTAACTGGAACACAGTGGTCCAATGAGTACGCTTCTTGGATTGCAGATAGACTGCTGAGTGGAAGTATGTCATGTGATGCGACGACTCGTCCTACGTAATGTGCATCACTATCAGACGCACTTATATGTGGTAAACACTTAGAACTACCTGTCTGATTTATTCGGAGTGTTTAATTCAAACGGTGAAGCATAGTGGGATACCTTCATTATTTGAGTAATCTTTAATTCTGAATAGGTAGGAAAAACTTCTAATCACAATAAACGTCCGAGATATGAAATTCGGGATGCATTTTTGTGGAAACTTTTGCCACGTGCTCTACTCACAAGCTCTATTCGCAAGCAGAATAATGAATACGCCAGCCAATATCACTCGGTGCATAGCTATCTTGCAAGCCTTATTTGACTGATTAGAGGAAATAAGTCACACTCGCATGGGCTTCGACATTGCTATAGTCCTCCCAGACTAAAGTCAACCTTGGGACACTAGGTGGCATCATGGTAGAATTTGAGTCACCCCGATTATACAATTCAGTGTTTATTGCAAGAAAGCCTAGCTTTTAGGGGAACTGACAACTCACATGAGGAGAGCGAAAAGCAGACGAATGGATTTTCGAGAATTCCAATTTTGTTTGTTCCTTCTAGTTTGCATACCATGTGTCACTGCTAACTCATGTGAGTTTTTAACACGAAAAATTTGAGAATAGGGGTGCTGGCCTGTTTCTGAAAAAAAAATAACCACTACAGTATAACTACAGTTAGTAGAACACCTTTAACCGATGATAAATAAAACTCCATTAACCATCAATTCCGGACTTGCATGTTGAAAGAGAAGTAAAAACACTGAAGTAAATTCAGTAAATTCATTTCATAATTACAAATAGAAAAAGGTGGGAAGGAAAAAATTCCGCGACCTGGATCCGAATCAGGTACCACGACTTTCGTTGTCGATTGTCTAACCAAATGAGATATCGTAAACAATGAGTCTCAATGCTGTTATAATATATGGATTTCCATGAAGTCACAAGACAGCAACATATATTGCAATATTGCAGGAATATATTGCAACAACATTGCAGTTCACTGTCCGCAATAGCTCAATTGGTCAGTGGTAGTAGTCCATGGTTCGAAACCAAGTCACAGAATTTTTGTTTCCCCCCCTTTTATTTGTAATTATGGAATGCTTGAAGAATTTTCTTCAGTTTCTTTACTTCTATAAAAAGTTCTTGTTTCACTCAGAGGCAATTTTAGGATGCATTCCATACTGCAGGGGATGCTAATTATATCAGTAAAGGGAATATAATTTTACGAGGTGTTTCATTACCCAATCCTTGTATATAAATAAGATTGGAGGAATTTGCTTTAAAGAAAACAGATTTTTTTTTCAAGTAATTGCCATAAAACAATTCGGAAGTGATATTAATATTATTATTAAATTTATTGTTCAAGTGGATATTCCTTTATCTATATTTATTGGTACTCATTAAATAGTTTTTTAAAATAAATAAAAATCTCATTTTAACTTTCCCCCCGCTTAAGATCTTTTTTTGGTTTCATTTTATTTTAATTATCCATTAAACATCAGCGGTTCAGCGTCAAATATTTTATGCCATCCTAACTCTTTTAAGCCCCTCAGCACTCATTTCTTATAGGAAAGCTCTTCTTTTCATCACCTCTTCTTATCTGCGAGAAGACTGAACATCTTTTTCTTTTCGACAGAATTGCCGTTCAATATTTCCGTCTCATCATCGAGAAGATCACTGTTGACACAAACAAACGAAAACGGATGGGAATATTTGTAACGCCTATCGCGTGCATTCATCAGCAAACTCAACCCAATACTTTTGAAAACATTTCCTGAAGAGTTTGGAGGAAGCACTATAAAAAAAGAGAGGAAGATCCATCTTATTCTAAGAAGAGCGGGACCCATAAAATTTTTTTTTTTGATTCATATCCTTAAGAGTTTTCTGAATCATTGGAAATCAATGTCTTCCATCTTGCAAAGTGAAAATGCAATGGCGACTTAAACTTCTTTTATCTAACAAATTTTTAAAGAAGAAAATATCGACACGTTCAATGCTATCAACTTCTTTCTGCTTATCGCATGTAAAAAGCAAGCTTCGAAGTTTTCGGAGATTAAAATAGGAAAGGGAAAAAAATAAGAAAAGTTGATAAGATATTAATAATTTAAAAGTCAGCGATCTTCAAGGTATACAATAAAGGTAGCTGGAAGAGAGAAAAAAAATTTCCCGCCTTTTATTACCGAGAAAAGAGGGATTCGCTATGAATAATACAAGAGAGAGAGAATTGCACTATAAAAATGAGGCAGCCATTATTAACTTTCACTCTGGCTCGCTATTTACGGCGAGTGGCGTTTTCCCCGCCGTCGACTGCGATTTTAATACTGGGAATTTCTTGCAACCGAATGGTTTATTCGAGTGGCGGCCGGACGACTTGTTTACACTGATAAAACGTAACGGCCCCTGGTCACCGGTCGTAAATTGTGGCTTATTGCCCTTCTATAAATAACGTTGCCCCAACTCAATGTTGTCGTGCAGATCTGACGTCGCACTCACTTCGCTTGACAATTTCCATAAGAGCCTTTAGTTGGCTCATTGCAATTATTCAGCGTTTTGGTTTCGAGACTATATACGCCGAGATCGATTCGTTATCCGAATATTACATGCTAGAATCGCACCCGCAGCCATCGCCAAAGCGGCTGAAATAGATTTATTAAAATCGTAATGTCTGCTTGTAAAAATAATTAATTTATTCCAACAGAGCTTTTTAGTGAAATATGTATTAGGCAACTATCTCGTGGCTCATTTTTAAATCACCTAACAAAATTAATTTTATCGAAATTTGTCCGAAAACAGCGCTTGCTCCGAATATTTATCCATTATATTTGTTTTTGTTTCGATTTTTTTTCCTGTTAATTTAAAATTAAATTTCAGTTGTTCCATCACTAATCCCTAAATGGTTAGTTTCACACATCAATTACAAGCTGACTCTACTCTCTTTAAGATAAGCAACATATAGACAAAACAAAATAAATTGAAATGGCGGAATGGTACAGGATGACCCAAAAAAACGGGAATTTTTGAAATGCGTAGTGTTATCCTCGAGCAGGTGGCAGCACTGTGGAACAGTGACCTTGAGCAAGTAAACACTTTGCCATTTTAGTAACCATGGGTCAGTGGAACGGGCTGTTGCCTTAAAAAGTTTCTTAACCGTGTGATCACAAGATTCGGTAACGTTCACAAGATCCGGCGCCAGATTTGTCCGTTTGTGATTTTTTCTTGTGGGGCTATCTTAAGAGAACTCGACTCGACCAAGAACTGTGGATGAGTTAAAACAGAATTCAGGATGAAATTCACAGTATCCCAGTTGAGATGTTGCAGGGGTCAGTGAGGAATCTCAACAGCAGATTTCAAGAATGCATTCGTACAGGAGTAGGCCATAAAAAATGATAAATTCTAATAATGTTTCGTAAATGGCAAGTATACAGGTTTCAATTACTATGAATAAAATGTTTATCTTCCATCACTCTTGGCTTTATTGGATTGTTAAAAAGTTCCCGTTGTTTTTTGGGTCACCCTGTACATTCGCACAGGCCTACCACTTAGCTATGAAACGGATTCAAAATTTTTTTTTATTTTCTGTTTGGGGGGGGGGGGGGCCAGTCTTTAATCTTAATTACACCAAAATAGATCACCGCAGCCATACAATTTCTTTCCAAAACATTTCGTCTCAAAGAGAGGAGTCCGTTCATGCTGTATTTATTGCTTTGGGTCGCTGAAATAAACGCTTTTGCCGTATGTCCAGTTTAAAAAAAAATTAATATCTATAAAAAAAGGCTTAGCCCATATTCAAGAAAAACACGTCAATGCATAGTTTAAGGAACCCTATAAATACGAGGGTTGGGGCAAAAATCATGGCAACTATTTTTTTTCTTGAAGATACCAGTCCGGTTGGAAAATGTGACATATACAGACGAAAGGACAAGGTGTTAACTACAAGTGTGGACAATGACTAGCACTGAAATATCGTAACACACTAATTTATTACGGTAGTATACAGGGCAATATGGCCTTCACGGTGCAAAAGAATGACAACACAGTACACATAAAGTTGACATGACAAACCTGGGCCTAAAGAACCTCAAAGTAGTCCCCTGCTACTGTCACCACACGCTGCCAACGATGTGGGAGGCGCTGAATACCATCAGCCTCAGCATTTGCCGCACCATGTGTGAATCGGGTCACCTGTTGGCGCACAGCATTAGTAAGGCCTCTCGTGTTGCAAACCGCCTACCACGTAGTGGTTCCTTAATCTTGCGAATGAGATCAAAGTCACAGGGCGAAATGTCGGGAGAGTACGGTGGGTGCTCCAATTCTTCCCATCCCCAACGTCGCACGACACTCACCAACTGACTGATTTCACAGCCCTCGCTGCGCTACTACCAGCTATCATAGAGCCATCTGTTGTTCTGCATACACACTATGCCTGCAGAACTTCTACACGACACATATAAGTTTGTGATCCGTTCACATATCTACAAGAAAAAAAATAGTTGCCATGACTTATGCCCCAACCCTCGTATATATAATTTTTTTTTCGTGTTGTTCGGATGGAGGGGGGGGGGTGCGTTAATAACTCCAAAACGGCTCATCACCGCTGAAAAAGATATTTACAAAAAAAAAATTCGCCTTAAAAAGAAGAGTCTATATATTCAGTTCGGGTCGCTAGAATGAACACTACAGGTATTTCTTCATTTTTAGAAAAAAATTAATATTTCTAAAAAAGGCTTAACCAATTGATATAAAACATACGTCAAGGGACAACATACGTCTAAGTATGTATAATTTTTATTCGGTTCTGCTATTTGCCGTATCGGAGTAGTTAGCTGCACAAATTTCCAATAAGGGGAATTTTTTTTCAAAATTACAACCTATCTTTTCGAATCATGAGTTTTTAATTCGATTTCAGAAAAAAATTCGAGTTTGGAAAACGATCAGATAGGCTCTCACTCTGAGTGGTATGCCAATAACTTCAATAAAGTTTTTTGTATTCTGTCGCAATATAATGTTTTGAATTACTATAATGATTAAGTTGTGCCTTCATATACATAGTCTCTTGCAATGGCAATCTTTTACTGATAAACAAAATGTTAGTCGAAAAGCCTGATGGCCGCTCACCCACTGGTCCCTCCAAAACTATTATTTTAATTAATGTTTTATTAAACAATTCATAAAATTAATTAATAATAAGAATGAACTGATGGATACTGTATCAATGATATCAATAGTTTAATGGCTTTGTACAATGTTGAGACCGTTCGTCCTTGTAGGGGAGAAGCTTGGAGGAGCTTAAAAATTGAAAACAAAAGTAATCTTATGTATCAGAAAACCTAAGATTATGTCAGCTCTGAATGGATATTGTTAAAAGATGAGACTATAGCTTCATGAATAAACCAGTTGAGAATGCGTGGTACTGCGCTGATAGAACGTTGTTTAAAAGCGCAAGCCAGTTAAAAACATCATTATACTGTATTGGAGAAGTCGGTCGTTCCGTTACCAATTTTTTTTTCGAATTTTTTGATTTTGACTTCAATTCGGATAGAGTATCAAAAAGTAAGTAAAAACTATAGTAAGCACACGTCTGATGCAAAATCATGAAGGAAATTTCTTTTATTGACCGGAATAGGCATTCGATGGAGTAGTGTGAAATACCATTTGATTGACCAAGATACCCTATGTTGCCAGAAGTATCCGAATATACGTACATAAAGAAACAATATGTCGTTGGATCTTCTTACAGCGTGCACTCTGCTGGGGAGGCTTTCGACTAGTTTTTGATAAGTTTCTGCAGGAATTATGTTTCACTCCTCCCTAAGTGCGTTGGCGAAGTCAGCAGTAGAGCCATTTCTTCAACATCCACATCATAGAACCATTCTTGTTGGAACCATTATCATGTTGAAACAGACAAGAGCCTCCCCGAATTGTTCCTACAATGTTGGAAATACTGAATTGAATGTCTTTATACTGTTCAGGTTTCACTTTACTGGAAGCAAGGGACCTAGTCAAACCATGAAAGGCATCCCCAGACCATGATGCCTCCACCATCAAATTTCACAACACATTCGCGCAGGAAGCGTTCCCCAGACGTCTGCCAAACCCAAACTTTTCCATCGAACTGCCAGATGGTGTAACATGATTCGTCACTCTAAAGAACGCGTTTCCACTGGTCCAGGCCGGCCAGGTGGACGAGAGGGCTAGGGCGTAGGCTTTCTAGTTCTCGAGTCCGTCTGGCCGTGGGTTCGAATCCCGCCGTGGGCATGGATGTTTGTGTTTGTCCTGGGCTGCGTACAGAGATAACTTGCGTAAAAGGAGCAAAATGACCTTAGTAGTCGATGCCTTAACTTCTAGAAATTCCCCCACTGTCCAGAGTCCAGTTGCATCGAGCTTTGTACCACCCCAACCAACGCATGGCATTGATGTTAAGCGTGGTTCCCAAACGCAGAAACCTGAGCGTATTTTTTCTGCTCTTTTATATTCTGCTTCTGTAGGTCTCTCACATGGCAGAAACTCATAGGGATGAGATATCAGACATCTGCTACCCAAGCACCATTCTTTGCTGTAATTTGGCATCTTTGCCCACACAAATGCACTGCACCGAAGCCGTCGATCGATCTAAACGGTCGGCTTCGACCGCACACAGTTCGTTCATTCCTCATCAATTGATATTAAATTTTTGTTATTCAATTTAATGTGATTAATTCATTTGTATTAACAAATATATCCGTATTTTGGAGGTATAGGACACTATGTCCATTTTTTACCGAAACTGGTAAATAACAAAAAGAAATTACAGTAAATGATATTTTTGGTTTATTAGAAACATTGGCGTCGACTACTAAGGTCATTTTGCGCCTTTTACACAAGTTATATTTGTACGCAGCCCGGAACAAACACAAACGTCCATGCCCATGGCGGGATTCGAACGCACGACCAGGCGGACTCCAGAACTAGAAAGCCTACGCCCTAGCCCTCTCGGCCGCCTGGCCGGCACAGTAAATGGAAAACAACATAAAACATAATGTAAAAAGACTTTTTTTTAATGTAAAATTTTGTTATAAAAATCCAATTAACATGTAAGAAAATAAAGAGAGGACAAACTCAAACGTGTTCAAACTGCTCTCCCATAAAGTTTGATAAAAGTGGCAGTGTCCTATACTTCCGATGTAAGAATATATTTCACATCTCTTCTGCCTTGCTTCTGCCACAAAACTTGAACTCAACCCTTACTAAAGATAATGTTTAATTATCCTGAAGGAAAGTAAGTAAGTATGTGGTTTCCAAAGGATAATTTTTGCGATCTAGAATCGAACTAGAGGCCAAGAATAACGATTCAAAATCTCGAAATCAAGAGGCGTACCAAAGTGAATTTGCTTTATTTTTCCTCACATAAATAAAGTATGCACAATTCACTAATACAACTCGCTCAAGTTAGTTTCCCTTCGGCTCTATGCACTTGTGCCAGGGTTTCCCCCACCTTTACCCGATTTTTTCGGAGTGCGTCTCCATTACCAACTACTTGAAGTTCTTCGATTCCAAGAAATGATGTCTGCGCAGAAGTTTCTTCAACGCCTGGAATAGGTGATAATGGCTCCGTTACCATGAAACGAAAACAATATAGGCATAAGGCAGCCTTCTCCTCCCTCCAAAAATATCTCGGCAAGCCTTCTCGACCAAAAACTACATGCAATAGCGTTTTGGGACACGGAGGGCCTCATCCTCATCGACTAGTTGGAACAGAAGGACTTACTAAGAGCACCATTAACAGTGGAATCATTTCGCAGACTTCGAAGAACTGTAAGCAGCTGTCTAGACGTACTCCGAAGAAGTAGTTCAGAAGCGCCTGGAGAGAGAAAGAGAGGAACAAATGAATGCAGCTGTAGAAAGGTGGACTATATTAAGGTGAACCTCTCTACGGAATTGTAATTGATCTGTTTTTGTGGAAAAAATATAATGTAATATATTATAATATTCCTTTTTTAAATATTATTTTTAAAAGTAGAGTTTTAAAGTAAAGTATTATATTTTGTAAAGTTTACAACATGCTAGGTTCTTAATTTCTTTTGCTCAAGAAATTTCTAAGTTAAAGACAGGATTTTTTTATTGTTGTAAGCGAATCTAATTAGAATATATACGTCTACGATGTCCAGAAGACGCTAAAATAAAAATTTATATTACGTCATATCATGGAGACCTGGGAACTTTCTATTAGGGAGACATAAAACAAATTTCTATAATTGAAATTATTAAGCTCGGCAACTATTCCTTTAAAATTCGTAGAATCTCTTGGAATTCAGCCAGTAATAACCCCTCTAAAGTTTCCATCTTTAAATATGTTATGTCTCTAAAAACAAAATCTTGTTCACATAGCAAAAATATGGATCAACTGTAAATTGAGAGGATATTCAACCCTATGTTCCACGAAGCAGTCAGTAGCCTAAGTAAGCATAAGCCATCGAAGGATCGAGGTAGGCTCACCTTAGAGTAAAGCGGCTCATTGATTAAATGTGAGCAAACCGTAAAATCATTAAACGACTATCCTCTAGAACGCTTTAAGAAGTTTACCTAAGCTCTACAAAGGTGCAACGATTTGAGATGTTCCTTATCCCGTCTGAGCACTAAGGCGCCCTAAACAAACAAGATAGTACTCGGAGTGTTTATAAAGAAGCTCTATATTTGTTACACAGTGGAACACTTTTCTGTTTACAAATCAATTCTCACAAACAGCGATAAAACGAACAAGAGGCTCAAAACTTACTTTGATTGTTTACAACGCTAGAATATTATGAACTTTTCTGATGATACCTAATCTAATTCATCGATTCGTAGAGCGCATCAAAGCGCATTACTCCGTTTCGGTCCGAAATTTCAAGTGGTGCAATCTTTATAGAAAACCATTAGAAATTCAGCGTTTGAAACCCTTTAGGGATTAGTAGGCTAGTGAACTTTGCTTCGCATCATACGGTGTCTGGCGGGATTCTGTTGGGCAAGGCTCTTCTTCAAAGCCTCTGTTCGTGTCAAATCTCTTGTGCCAAATCCAGTTTGCAGATGAATGGACAGTGAAGTTGCCTCAGGAATTCTTTGACAATACCTTTATGGAAATCAGGATTTACTACCACATCTTTGCCGCCGATAGGGAACAATTACACGTCATATTAAACGTGCAATGTTAATAAAACTTTAACAAGTGTTCATCTTTACCGATCATGAAGCGGAAGAGTTCCCCTTCATTATTTTATATTCTAAGCCATAGAGCAATGAGTAAATATAAAAATTTGTGAAGTCATAAAACAAATAATTAAGAAAATGGAGTTTTAAATTCTGCATGCATTGAGGTGTGAAAAATGATATTGGGCGTGACTTCGTTAGCCTAGAGAGATCTGCAAAGGTCAGAAGCAATGAAAACAGCAAGTTGCTTCGATTTAACCTATAACATTTTTAAAATAAAATTTTATAAAATAAAATTTCAAATCACATAACAGCAGAAACTTCCATAAACTTCTTTAAAATAAAGATTTTACTTTTAACAAATTTTCTGCTTCAATAAGCACATCCGCACTGGTTGCCATAGTGAATACCGATTAAATGTCATCCATTCTGGACAGGATGTTTGTCACTGACAGTGTCACTGACAATTTTATTTGGTGTGAGCTGAAATCATTTGTCATTGGCATATCCACTCCCTCACTGGAAAACATCCAAACTCACCTTTAACGCAAAAACATCCCTTTTAATTTAATTTAAAATTCTTCTACCACCATGATTTCCTACTCACGATCTCTTTCAACGTTGAACAATATGTTCATAAAATAGCTACTCCAGCCGAAAAAAAACATTTTCTTCTTGCCAATGTACGAAGGAGACTCTTCATAATCATCGACTGGATTCCCTTGTCATTCATTCGTCGCCATTTTCAATCGTTCAATTTTGATCAGATGCACAGGAAATTCGTTTCCGTTCGCCTCGCATTTCCTGTCGACTGCTCCAGCGGCTGATTCTCTTTCTTCGCCATTTTCCCATTAACTTTTAACAAAGAGAGGGATCCCTTTGTGATTGCGTTAATTTTAAAAAGGAAATAATGATGAAAATTCTTTCCACATTTATTATTTATTGCTAAACCCTCAATGATGAGGTAATGACATAAAGAGGATTTCTCCTTTTGTCTTTTTCCCCCTTCTGCTTCTTCATAAAAAATCGATATTATTGGAAATTAACAATTCCATTGCAAATCAAACTCTAGGAATTAGACGCTTAGCAAAATATTTTATAATCAATGATGAACAAAAATTTGTTAAGAAAACTCGTTAACCACCAAGATAAACCAGACACTGAAACCCTGTGTTATGAATCTATATGCACGGAATATATAATATTGAATTACACTTTATATTTTTCTCCACATGAACAGATCAGTCACAACTCAGTAGAGAATTCCACTTTATCAATATACACTTTGTCCAAAATTATAGCCGATCTAGTTTTTTGTTAAATACTCGAAACAAAACTAAGAAAGCTGCACTTTATTTTGAGAATAGTTTTAACAATCACTAACAAACACATAAATTACT
Organism: Rhysida immarginata; assembly: GCA_023313115.1. Classification (NCBI taxonomy): domain Eukaryota; kingdom Metazoa; phylum Arthropoda; class Chilopoda; order Scolopendromorpha; family Scolopendridae; genus Rhysida; species Rhysida immarginata. The sequence goes on along the minus strand of JAHWFO010034949.1, from coordinate 183,157 downwards.
AGAATATAGGAGGTCAACAAACCGTGGAAATAACTCACTAAAAAATAAAGCGAATACACATTTCCACAAAATTTTTTGCTAAAAGTAAGTATGTACAGGGTGTTGTAAATATACACAGGGCTGTCAACACCTCCTGAGGCGTTGGTACTGCTGGGTAGCCTATCCGCTCATACATTATTACATCATCATATTTCGACCATTGTTAACCAAATTTTGAGTTCATTATTCGTAGAAATATGATTAACAACGGTCGAAATTTGATGATGTAACAATGCATGAGCGGATAGGCTACCCAGCAGTACCAACGCCTCCTAAAGATAAGGCCTGAGCCGTGACCACCGAGAGAGAAGG